>VZUI01037083.1:0-118480 GCA_013401135.1 Cettia cetti | reverse complement strand
CCCCCCCCCCCCCCCCCCCCCCCAAGTCTCAAATTATTCTTGACATCCTTATCTGAACATCCTTTAATTCCCTTGGCAGTGACTTATAGCATTCCAGATGAGAGAGAAGCCTTGGTTTTATACCACACTGAAATTTACTCCATCCCATTTCTTACACATCCTAACCTTTTGTTTGCCTGTTTGACAGAATCTGCACCCGAGCTGAAAGTTTAAGTGAGAAGGGTGCAATAATGATGCAGAGATATTTTCTGTTGGTCAGTGCTGTTACAAAGATAATTCTTTGTTTCTAAAGCTTTCTGCAAGGGCATTCCCCCTTTGAGCTCATATTTCCAACGCAATGCTCCAGACAGGGAGCTGCAAACTACCTCTCATTGCTGCCAGCAGTTCATGTCCTCCAGGGTGGAGGAGGCACCTGTAATTAGTGGCTGCAGAGATAAACATTCACTAGCCCCCACAGAGGACTGCTATTGAGCCAATATAAGTTAACATAACTCAGGATATTTTTTCCCCCTAATTTAAATCTTTGCCATTAGTAGAATTTTTTTGTAAACCTTTGAAGTCCCTTTAAATTTCCCTGAGACCTCCTGCCATCTATCACTGCAGCAGCCTTATGATAGTGCTGCATCTGCAACTGATAAGCATTCTCATATTCCTTGCTACCCCTTGTATGTGGATTATTTTCCATTCGGCAGCAGTGGTTTAACTGAAGGATAGCAGGGCAAGGTCTCTCACCTTGATGTGGTTTTATGTGGTGCCTAACAAAGTAAGACCTTGATCCACAGCTAAGCCCACAAAAAAAGGCTGCTGCTAATACTGACTTGTCAGGTCCCTTCACACTGTCCACTCGCCTATTTCAGTTATGACCTTCAGAAATTCTTTATTGCCTATTGTGGACACAGCAGTGATGTTAGCCATAAATTTTACCACCTTGTTTTTCCATCCTTTTCCTGTATCGCTCTTTCTTCTCTATTAGTTTGTGTCTTTTTGCCTGTCAGTCCTACATTTCAAGTTATTTTGGATTCAAATGTTCCCTTGTTGGATATATGGCCTAACATGCTATGCACCCTTCCAAAAATAAATATAAATTAATAGTTCCTTTATCACACAAACCAACCCACTGAAGTTAAGAGAACTCCTGACGGAAAAGAGCCCAAGGTAAATAACAGTAGTAGAATGTGTCCCTAAGAGTTTGTCTTAATTAAAAGTATAACAACACACATTAAAAATTTACAACTGGAAAGGTTATGAATGCGTAATGTTTAATAACAGTAATGCAAAAAGGTGATATTTAGTTTCCAGCACTCGCATGAATGCTCATCCTCTGAATTTAGAAATAACTGGAGCTGTGTGGTTTGATCTCT
Organism: Cettia cetti; assembly: GCA_013401135.1. Taxonomy (NCBI): domain Eukaryota; kingdom Metazoa; phylum Chordata; class Aves; order Passeriformes; family Sylviidae; genus Cettia; species Cettia cetti. The sequence goes on along the minus strand of VZUI01037083.1, from coordinate 117,119 downwards.
AATTAAGATTTAATTAATCCCTAAAGCTCAGTTCAACTTAGATTAGACCTATATTGATTTGAAATTCTTTACAGTTGCACTCCTGGTACAGCAAACTCACCTGCTCCTCATGGTGCTGTTCCTGGCATTAGCAAGGCATTTAAGGGGTCTGCCTGACCTTTAACAAGGGTGTCACCAAGAATCCTATAGGAAAAGTGTCCACATCAAGGGAAAACCATCCAGCCCACTTTGTTCTGCATGCCATAATGAGCAATTACTGATGTGATATGAACATCAAACATCACTTCTTCCAGAACTTGCTTCTTACCTCTTGGGGTTGCAGGGTAGGAAACACGAAGCAGTGTTCATCAAAGTCAATGAGAACTCTTTCCCCTTGATCACAAACACACAGCTGTGGGTCTGACCACGAGTTTATCTCCTCACAGAGGAGGCAAAATCCCCACAATGGCACAAGGCTTTCACTGCCAGTAGTTACCAGAACTGGAGGAGATAAGGGCACACCTTGGTAAGTTCAACTCTTTCCTGTGAGAGTGGTGAGGACCTGGCCAAGGTTTCCCAGAGCAGTTGTGTGTGTCCCATTCCTAGAAGAGTTTAAGGCCAGGCTGGACAGGACTCTGAGTAACCTGGGATAGTGGAAGGGGCCCATTCCAGGGGAGTTGGGAATTTATGATCTTTAAGGTCTCTTCCAGCCTAAGTCTTTTATGACCCTATAACTTCCCAAGGCAGGAATAGACCAAAAATCTTCATACAACTCTGTTGAAAATCTCACTGATGGAGGGTGCAATTCCCATGTGGATCCCTCACTTGGTCATTACAAGAACAAGAAATCTTGAACCTGGTTTGTGCAAGTCCAACTTTTCTGGCTTGGGCAGAACTGCAGATGACAGTAATGGCTTTATCCAATGACCCTGGGAGTCAGTCTTTCAGAACAAACATACCAGGCTGCAGATCTTGGCTATGCTAAAAAAAAAAAAAAAAAAAAAAAAAAAAAAGAAATAGGGAATAATAAAATGCTTCTTCTAGACTTTACAGTAGTCATCCCACAATAAGATCAGGGAATCACAGAAAGGTACTTCTAACCCTGACTGAGGACTTGGAGAGCAGCACCCCCCCCAGGGTCTGCAAGAGCATCTCATCTACATGTTGGTGACAGAGTTTTGGCCTGAGTCTCTTCTCCCATATCTAACCTTGCTGCCTCATACAGAGATGTGCTGAGCTGAAAGGCTACCTGAACACTCAAAAAATCCTCACACAGATGCTTGCCCTGTGCCTAACAAGCAGCTCCTCTTATCCAGCTTCTGAATGAAACCATCTGTTAAACAACTCCCCTGATCCACATCAGCTCTACAGGGGCTCTGGAATTACGACTGCAGTGAACCAATGCAGCCAGGCTTAAAATGCATTATTAGGAGGATTCATGGGGACTCCATAATATCCAGAGAAATTCTGCTTTCTAGAATTATTTGGTTGAATATTTGTTTTCAGGACCTGCTGGCTACCTATTACAGTGTATTACCCTGAAGTGGCACTTCTAAAATAGCAAATTAACCTCCACAGGGCAGACAGCATCCTGCCCACAAGAGGATACCTGGAAAATGAACAACATTTGTTTTCCATGTAAGACTGCCTGGTAATGAATGGCAGCTCATTACAGCCATTACAGACAGAGTAAAGGGGTGTTGGACTCATGTCTGTTGCAGTGTGGGTTTTTTTCCCCTGGGTCCCTCCATGTCTTAAAGGAGGTAAAAACAAGGTAGAAAAAGTCAGACTCACTGTTCAGTGATGACAGCTGGTGGGTAGGGATGGTCCAAAGACAAAACCTTGAGTCCATCCCCCAGTGTGTGAGGAGGGGAATTTCAAAGGCACCAACCTGAGAATGTCCCAGCTTTGAAACCGTAGTAACATTCATCTGTCACTGCAATTGCACGTACAAAACACGGAATAAGAGTCATGATCCCTCCTGTTTAAATGTGCTGGCATCCCTGCAGGTGGAGGTGATGGCTTTCTTTCAGCTCCTAGAAATGGGAAACATTGTGCAAACAAGACTGGAGGCTGTGTTGTGCAGGTTCCTGAGGTCTGAGTTCTTTGTTTCTGTTCCTAAGGAAGGGGCACATCTGCAGAAGGGAAGAACATGAAGACTACAGCAGCTTCTTTAATCCTGCTGGTGATTCACACCGTGGCGCTGCCTCAGGGAGAACAGGAGAGATGGTTCTAGGGAAATCACATAGACAGTATGTACTGTCTGAGTTATAAAAGGAAAATCCTGGTTGCTGTAGACAAATCAAAGTAGGTAGCTTTATATCTAATGCAATGTGCCATGCAGACTGCTGCTGGAGGTACAAAGGAGAAGGACTGGGCTGATCTCACCTTGCACCCCAGTGCCTTATCCTGGGCAGGCAGAGAGCTACATCCCCAATAACAGGGCAAAATCATTTTTAGATTTCTTTTTTTTCCCCTCACATGATAACCAGAAGATCTGGTTATGGAGGTATCAACACATATTCCATTTCAAACTCTTAACCCCAAAAGCCTGTTCAGTTTGGGAGGGTGATTTAATTGTTCACAGCTCAGGTTATCTGAAGTCCTTTGAGGATCAAATCATTCAAGCCTAAAGAGTTTCAGTTTGGGTTTCCTCTACTCTGTGCAGTCTGGAAAGAATGCTGTTACAGGGTTTTCAGTTTATGGCTCTTGCTGCTTGAGGGGTCTGTCTGAAATAAGCTGCCCTATCCAAAGATATTGCATTCATGGTGGCTTTCCTTTGCTGAAGTGACCTGCAAAGTTTACCATTTCTCCCACTACTCAGGATAGGGGAAACTGGGGTCTGAAAGGAATAATTAGCATGCAGAGAAGAGCAGGCAGTCTAGGCCTCTAGATATCTGAAATTTCTCTTGAAGACAATTGGCAGAGCTTCCTCAAGAGCTGTCATCAAGATTAAACCCCAACTTTGGTCCATCAGTTTTGATACTGTTGAGTCTCAGATCCCTTTAGCCACTGGCTCTGGAGGTGGCCTTTAAGGTCTGTGCCCCTTCCTGCACCATATGATTCCTTAAGATCAGCTCACATAGACATTAAATCCAACAGAAACCTTCCCCCTCACCAAAAATACTTCCAATACCATCAGCAGAACTCCTGGTCACCTTGACAGTGTGAAAGCAGCCAAAGATCCCAATGGCACATTTTAACAGCAGTCCTAAACCCTGTGCACCCTTGACACAGATATTCCATCATAGTTACAGACCTGCAGGAACTCGCTCCCGAAAATCTGGGTAACATCCTTCCAGAAAGACCCCAAAACTTCCACATCTTCCCCTTGATCTTTTCTTGTGCATTCAGTAAGTCCCATTCTCTAGAAAGAGTTTTGTTTATACAGTAGTTCTCTTTGATTATCACAGTGTCCTCTGTCAGATATTCACCTGAGCTATTCAAGGCCACCTTCCACCACAGAAGAAATCGAGCCTGGAAGAACAACCTGGGCAGTAGCTGGATCTCCACCCACAGAGGTTTTCCTCTAAATAGATTGTCCTGACTGGACATAGATATTCACTTTCTGCCCTGTTCTGGGTGTTTTCTCTAATATTTCATATCAAGTCCCCTGCACTTGCCAGAGCAGTTCAGACCAAGAGAGAGGAATTTGTGCAGAAGAGAAGCACAGTGTCATTTGGCAACTAAAACAGCATGCACAAAAAAAGTGAGCTCCCAAGCACTTTCATGTGCCACTATCACAAGTATCTATGCTGACCAAAATAGGCTCAGAGGGAACAAAAAAAAGAGGACAACATGGAAGTTCCATTCCCACTTCTGTCTCTGTGCCATTTAAGTCATCAAAACTCTCTCAAAGTGTAATGAAGCTGGGAAAGCAAAGAGATAAAAAGCCATTTCTAGGAAAGGAAGACCAAAAAGCTTCCAAAATGGCAAATTCCTAATTTTCTTAATTCATTTTCTCACTGAGAATTTGGAGTTGCAGAACATGTACCCATCAGTGGTGAGAGCAAAGGTAATAAACATTGCCATGTAACCTTGGCTGTTCCCTGCAAACTGCAGTTTCCCAGAAGCCCAGCCACCTTACATAAAAGGAAACTATCCACTTTAATTAGCAGAGCAATCAAAAGACTCTTACACAGGAAAGCATTTATCACCAAATAGAAAATGAATGATACTTTAAAATTAGAATATGCAGAATTCATAGCCAAAGGCACTCAGGGGTAAAAGAGCTTTGCACCAAACCAGACAGGGATTTTTTTTTTTTTTTTGGCTTCAGTCTAATGAACTCTAACAATAGATATCAAATTCTGTCTGGCAGCATATTTTAGCAGTGGATCTGATTTTTCAGAACTACTAAGCAAACCTCACCAGTTACAGGAGGAGGAGATCAGCATTTAGAAAACTCATATTAACCTGTATTCAGATCTCAAACCCAGATGCTTAGAAAAACATTTTTTTTTGTAAAAAAAATATCTTTGCCTATACTTTCAAAATACAGTACAAATAAGTAGCAGAAAAAAATTAATTATAATTTTTCATGTTGATGAAGATTTCTTTATATCCCACTTAGATGCTGCGCAGGAAGAAACCAGGCAACACCACATGTCATTATCAGGAGTTTGGGCAAAGCTTGAATTGGAAGACAGCAGCAACCTTCTCTTGGTCTTCCTGTACTTAATAAAAAAATTGAAATGCCAAAAATCAGAGAAGAGCTAGATAAAAATATCTTCCCATGAGCTTGGATGCTTACAGGGATGTTGATGTATAGAAGACTGGAGATGTTTTGAAAATAGTAGGAGATGCTGTCACTAAGAGGTCAGTCTTCCCAGAAATCATTAAAAAGCAAAATGCAGGGGTTTCCAATGGTTTTGCAAATCTCATCTTACAAGGGAGCTGAGAGCTATAGGGACTAAGTTTTAGCTCAGCCAAAATGCAGCTCCACACCAAGGCAGTTCCATAATTACTGCAAAAAGACAACAGTAAATCAGCCTGCTACAAGCTTCCAAGTACAGATGGGATTATTTGATTGCAACATTTCAAAATGCACAGGCTTTGCTTCATATCAACACAATTCACCCGAGTTGCCTTAGGTCTGCAAAGTGAGGATTCCACAAATTGCATCCAACAGGAAAGTTGGTCCAAAAGGTAAGTAAGGTCTTAATGAAAGATTTACTCACAGCAGCTGTTTAGCCTTTTGATGTATAAAGAGCATAAAGGGAATGAGACAGGTTGTGGGTCCTGATAAACAAAAGGGAGACAAATCAGGAAGTCCACCCATATTCAGTCTATTTGTTTCTGCTTTCTTCAAAGGCCCTTAAAGGAGATCTGTGATTTTTATAGACCCACTGGATTTTTCCATGTTCTGCAAACTGTAACTTTTAGAACTATGTAGACAAAAGTTACTTTGTCCAGGGAACATAAGTTTGGGTCCCCAGTGCATTGCTGCAGCTGCATATTCCACAGTTCTGAGAGTGGGCAAGGGATATCTGTGCTTTTGGTTACTGTTGAAATTCCAATTCTTTTTTTACCAACCTTTATAAGCAGGCACACATGTGGCTTAGCTGCAACAGATTTGCTGGATCAGAAAGTGCTAATGCAGAACTGTGTAAACAAGAAATTCATGATCCAACAAGAAAGTCCTTGTCTGAACCCAGCCTCACTTCACATCTCCACACGACCAAGCCACCCTAATTCCATCTACTTCCAGTTGGTACTTGTCTTTTGCTTTTGGTCTCCAGCATGTTCTGAGCATCAAAGACACAATAACCACCAAGATAATTCCTGAAGCTCTGTGCACTAAAGATATAAATTTGTCTGCAGAGGTTTTAGAAGCACTTAAAACCCCCTGTATATTACCCTGCTGTTTGTGCAAAAAGCCCTCTTAAGGCTTAAGTGCCCTTGGATGCCAAACTAGCGTGACCAACGCAGATATGAACAAGATAATCTAAATCATCCCTTATTACTTCCTGGTGGAGCAGTGACTTCCTCGTGGCTCAGCAGAAGATTTGAAGAACTTTGTTCAGCTTGCTTGAGAGAACTGTCTCACCCAGTATCTGGTAGCAGTCATAAATTATGGAATAGGGAAGGTGGTGTCTGGGTAGAGTCTTGCAGAGCAGGTCTGGTGCCATCTGCCAAGAAAGGCCTCAGAATTACTCAGGATGGCAAATGCATCACCATTTTTCTGTTCATGGTTTCAATGGAAGTGGAGCTGGAGGTTGCCCTTTGGATGGCCAAATGCTATGGCTGATTTTTATTGTTTCCAGATCTAGATTTAAATGCCTCAAGCAGCAGAGCTGCCTCTGGAAATCATTCCATAGTGTAAGAGATTGCCTTGTTAAGAAATTACCTTTATTTCTAGGATGGCATTCCTTTGGCCCAGACTTTGCCCTCTTTAGACTGTCTTATGAACACCATAAAATGGACATGTGGGGTGATGAAAGATGCCAGATCTACTTCTGAATGGTCTGGCTTGGCTATGCAGCACCACATTGGTGCCCTGGCTTTAATCAAGACTGCAGTACCCACAGGAACATGGAGATCTGCCCAAGCCCATTAGGCCTCCATCTCAGTTGCAGTCACTGCTCCAGATTTGGTAGAGGCACTCTTTCCAAACTTCTACTCTGCTTTAACCATATCTCTCTAAGGTTATTTGTGTAGGGACACTACAGCTTTTTTTTTTTTTTTTTTTCTTCTTTCTTTTTTTCAGCAAAAACAGATGCAACTGTAGCTGGAATGATTCCTAGCTCATTGAAAAGTGTTGTAAGTATCTCCATCGTGAGTTTGCAAGGATTTGATAATGGCCTGAAATGAAAACAAGAGACATCCACAAAAGAAGTATTGAAAGTGCTGTACAGGCCAAACACAGCCATGGACGCAGCAGTCTGGCTATTTCCAGCATTAAAGGAAACACTGAGCTTCTAGTGATGGTTTGCAAACATGGAAAGGAAAAGAGAAAGGCTCTTTTCAGAGAGGACTGGGGTAGCTCCTCTACAGGCAAGGCTTGAGCTGCCCCCTTACACAGCCAGCCCAGCTCCTGCAATTTTGTGGAACTGTGGTCCAAAGAAGTGGTCACCTTTTGGGAGCACCTGCTGCTCAGGCTGGACCTGTGCAGAAAATGGGATCACCATTCCCAGATAACCTGTAATTACCCTGAGCCCAAAAGGTTCTTGCCAGCTTTGGTGAAGGAACTCAACTCTGGAAAAGGGATTGATACCGCAAGGAAATAAATGAGATTTATGAAGTCACTCCCTCTGCAGGGAGATGCAGTTGGTTGGGAGCAGTGTGGAACATATTGTTCTTTGGCTTTGGCATCCCTAAGACCATTCTGCCCATTTGGTCTCACCTCCCTCACAATACAGACTGCAGACTCTCCCTATGGGAATCACGAATCAGACTCTTGACTTTTAGCTAATTTAGTGTATTTTCTAGGAACACATCCAGACTTGATTTAAAGCTGTCAGATGATGGGGAATTTAGGTAAGTTGTTCCAGGAGCTAAAAATGCCTATGGTTATGTGTGTATGCTCATTTTTAGGTTGAATTTCAAGATATTCAGCTTTCAGCTACTGTATTTCATCATGGATTTGATCTCTTCTGTTGGGAGAAAAAGAACTTATCCCAAATATTAAGTTGTAAATATATAGCACACAGTACTAATGCTGCTTGTAGTAGTTCCACTCACGAGGAAAGTGAAATGGGCCTCCTTGTACTCACTGAGCCAGGAGAGTTGATGCACCCTTTACCTGACTGTGCAACAGCTTCCCCAGGTAGCCTTTAATCTGCAAGATGAAAGAGCCTTCTAATAGTGTATCAGGAAATTTACCTGCACAGTGTGATTAAGTCTCAAGTAAATTTCAGTTTGCTAAGTTAAACAGAATAAACCTCTTTTCCCCTCCCTTCCCTTTTATGGCTGGTGCAGAAGCCATAGGATATTCCAAATTCCAGAAAATCCTGATTATCTTCTCTCCAAAAGGCATTTAGTTCTTTCTTTCTTTAGTCAGAAATTGCTAAAGATGTACATTTTGAGATATGCTGCAGACAGGGATTATTATTTTTTTCTACACTACATAAAATAAGGAGACATGAACAGAATGTCTATTAGGAACACATAAAATATGAAAGCATAAAAATCTTCTTGTTGTTAAAGACTTTTATAAGATGCTGTAGGATCGCAGGCTATTTACTCTGACATCTCTGCAAAAGTTGCTGAAGCTGCCAACATGAAAAAAAAAACCTTAGCAAAAACAGTGTCTTTAGGGATTTCTCCAATGATAGTTCTTTATTTATGACTCCATTTAAAAAATTTAACTCAGTGCATTTGTTTACTTATGATGGGGTTGGCTTCCCCCCACCCCACATGCCTTTGTAGGGGAACAAAGGAGTGCCAAGAGCTAGCCCTATAGCAAACAGCCTCTTGGGATGAGTTAGTGCTCTCTCTCCAGCATTTTTCCCATTATGCCCAGGGCAGGGAGAGAGTCACAGCCTGGCATGTAGGAAGCTAAGAGGAAATGAATCCCTGGGGCTCATCTGGGGAGCTCATACCAGCCCCTGTGACCAGTGAGACAGGGTTCAGTGCTCCTGGATGGGTCCAAGGTCAACTTCCAGCACTGGAAGTGGTGGGGGGAGTCTAGAGGAAAGTTCTATAATGGAAAAACACAGTCACAACCTGAATCCACAACAGCCAGAAAACCCTGACCCTAAGAGCACCTCTTTAACCCCCAGAATTAACACCCCCTTTTCACCCCACCGTGGATTCAGATCCCTACCACAGCCAGAAAGAGAGGGATGTACCTGCTCCTTGCCCCCAGTCAGAAAAACCCCAGGTGATTTGGGGGGAAATAGAGTCAAAATTTAGGTGGGAAGGAAAAAAATGATCCAGTATGGGACGAGTAATGACAGAGAAGGGAGCAGATCACCAAAACCTGCACCCACTCGGATTTCTGCAACAGCTCATCAGCATGGAAAGAGCTGACTGCCACCATCATTCTGTGCTTGAAACATCCAGAGATGCTCAAGCAGAGACACCCCAAAGCCTGCTGTTAAAACTTCCTGTACCTTAAATACCCTTGCAGTTTGCAGTAGCAAGCAAGTGCACATTTTTTACATTAAAGATGGAATGAAAAGGTTTGGAACGCGCTGGATTTCTGCCTGGCTGCAGGACTGGATTGTGTTAGAGAAACTTCACAGAGTTTTAAAAGGGATTGTGTAAGGGCAACCATGCCCCTCCAAAAAACAAATGTCTCTCCGGCCTGAGTTTTGTTTCCCCATTGTCTCCCTTCAGCAGCCCAGTAATCCCAGTGCTTTGCTGTTTTGCTTTGTCCTATTCAGAAGGAAACCCCTTACACAATGAGACCCCTTTGGCACAGGCAGGACATCAGGGGTGCTGAGCTGTGAAGAGCTGTGTCAGTTGTAAGCCCGGTCAGAACCAGCGCTGGGTATTTTTGTCCTCAAAATTTGATTGAAACAGGGGAGGGGAAAAAAAAAAGGAAAACGAAAAAAAAAAAAAAAAAAGAAAAAAAAAAGAAAAATGTAGGGGCCAGAAGAGAGAAGAGTATGTGCAGACCTCTGAGGTCTCGATAGCAGCAGGAATGTCCCATTTCCAAATGCCACTTACAAGTGCAGCCATATGGATGAGTGAGGGGAGCTGGAAATCCCAGTGCTCACTTCCACAGGCAGGCAGATGCCTCCCAGGCTTGCAAAACCCTTGGCCCCAGGGAGCAGAGGATGCTGAGCCCTGCCTGAGCCTCCCGCAGCCCTGGACACGCCATCAGGGACAGCATCAGCACACAATGCCCTTTTTCCATCCGTCCCCTTTGAGGATGTGTTTTTGCCATGCAAGGGCTGAATGTGAAGCTTGAATGTCTCCTCAGAGCAGCAATGATTTACCATGTTGGAATAAGTCTGTAAAGTGCCTTTTACAGAGCAGCAGGCCTCCAGCCAAGGGGCCTTTTTTTTTGTACATACTTCTGAATGGCAGAAATTGGCATTCATCTCTCCAGGCAGGTTTCTGAAATGTATACCGTCCTTTAAATGATTCCTTAATATTTAATATCGTGGTAGGATGAAGTCTGATTTTATGGTTAAAAATGTCAATTTTCACAGCTGATTGAACTTGTTTAAATGGCAAGCAGTTTACTTGTATCGAAAACCATATAAACAAATCAACTTATTTACTGACATTAAAAGAAGAGGGTACTTTATACTCCAAAGCCTTTCAGTTTTTGAAGCTGAAAATGAGCTCAGATGACTAAGTTCATTTTGCAGTTTCCCCCCCAATGGCAGATTGATTGTAGTTTATAGAACAAGCCCATGTATTTGGCAGAAAAAGGAATTGCTTAAGATGCTAAGCCACCCTTTCAAAAGTTCTCCGTAATTAATTATCAGCTGCTTGCAAGTCCATTCTGTTTTTCCTTTTGTTTGTATTACTTTAATGGTGACTATAACATACATATAATGAGAAAAGCTGTGTCTTATAAACATACAAATAAATCTTAAGACTTTAAGCAGGATTAGGCAAGTTAAAAAAAGCAAAAACCCACCCTGAAATCCAGATGCGTGGAATCACAGAATCAGCTTTGTTAATGCATTCCTAACTCTGAAGCCAATTAAAGCTTTCATGGACATGAAGGAACCAGAGTTCATACTGGCACATATTTCCTCTGCCTCTTCATAAAAATAGCTGGAAGATTCAGTCCGATGTCTGTGCTATTAAAAAAAAAAAAGAAAAAAAGAAAAAAAAGAAAGGTATTTTATATTGATTCAAGGGATCAGGGAATATAAGGAGATCTGGATGGGGCTAGCAAGCCTCCTGCCTCATTAACTGGTCTAAGAATCTTACCAAAATTCTGGTGTATGGAGGAGTTTGAAATCTATCCATTAGAGGGCAATGCACTATCCATAGTGATGTCCTGGAGACGGAACAGCAGCAGGAGCTTCAGGAGAGGGCAAAGAGAAGGGCAGAAGTGAGAGTCAAAGAGAAAATCCAAGAATGAGAGCTTGGGTGGTTCCTGGAAGATGTGCTGGATGATGTGAGCCAAAAGCAAATGCAGATGAACAGAGGGTAACGTGGAGCACCAGACCTCTGGCAACATCTGGCTGATGGGACCTACAGGTTTATCCTCAAAGGAAGGTAGCCCAAGAGGGGACTTCTCAGGACAGTTGCCATCAGCAGCTGGGTGACCCTCATGCAGGATCCACAGGCAATGGCCAGTGGCAACTCAGAGTTCAACTGATAACTGAGATCAGTCTTTAATATCTGAAAGGCCTTAAAATTCTGAGCTTGCAAGGGGAACCACCATTTGCATCTGAAAGCTGAAAACAGTGGAAAAAAGTTCATCTCTACCAATGTGTTCTCAGGGACATGATGTTTTTAAAGAGCTTGTTTGCCTTCCAGTTCTTGCCCTGGGGGCAACAACTGAATTTGTTGTCTGAGGCAGCTGCTAAGGCTCCCCATGAGGATTTCCTATCACCTTCCCACAGCGCTGATGGATCTGCTTCTTTGCAGACTTTCCTGAGAGCAGCCCCAAGATGAGGAAACCAATCCAACCTGCAATGCCTGGAGATGCCCCCATCACCCATCCCAGGCTAGACACAGGTATACAGCCTGGCTCACCCCCCTTCCAGGAAATGTCAATGCTGTCCCCATCTCGCTGATTGGAGCCTGCAGGGCTGCCCTCAGCAGGCAGCTGGGAGGTGGCCTCCTTTTCTTTTCAGAAGAAGAGGGTTTGCCCATGTGGATGACAGCATGGCCGTGCCACTTGGCAGGGAGATGGGAGGATGGCTGCAGCCTGCTGTGGTTGCTGGTCCAGGCACAGCCTGGGGAAGCACTGGCTGGGAGCTAAGGAGCAGCACTGCGAGTCTTGCTCACCAACCACCTTTTCATTGCACAGAGCTCTGAGTGATGGGGCAGAAATTGTTCAGTGAAGAGAGAGTGAAGAAGGCACTTGGATATCGCTGAGACGGCTGCTTTCAAGAGAAGAGTAATTTGTCTAATATACAATCTGTCACCCCTCCATTCGTGCTGGAAAAGTGAGGAGCTGCTGGAAACTAACCACACATATGGTGACATTGCTCCATCATTAGCTTGGGTAGGAGACAAATCTCCCTGCATGGCTTTGGCATGCTGCACTGCAAACACTTATCTCTTGGGCTTGTGTTAAAGACTAGCCAAGATGGACCCTTCCTTCCACCTGCTTTCCCTCACAGGCTGTGTTGTCACCACACAGCCTCCATCAGAAAATAAACGCTTCTCCTAACTCCAAGCAGCTTGTCCTTGGAAAAGTTAACTGGTTACACTGGGGAGCTGTATGCCATACATTCGATGAAGCAAAACCCATATGTATATGTACATATAAACCAGCAGTTTTGGTTTCCAGTGTAACTTCCCCCTGAATCAAAAAACACCCCTGGAAGTGGCATCTTCTGTGATAGTTTTGAATGAAGGAATTGCCTTCTGGGTGGTTGTGGATCTTTCCTCTGGTTCTTCCTTCACTGCAGTGTTTTCCTAATAACTGTCTCCAAATGGAGCTCTTCCCACTTACCGGGATTTCCTCAGGCTTCATTTTGAAGGACCAAGGAGGGTGAGGAGTATTTATTACACTAATAATAATAATTAAATAACTACTTATTCAATTACCATGTCTAATAATGACGATTACTGCCTGCAAATTGTTCTTTCAGGGCTCTCCCTACAGCAACAGAAATTTTATGGTGGCTTTCCCAAAGACGCCTAAGGGCTACTGCATAAATATTAATGGGAAGTGGGGGTCTGGGTCTTCCTGACAGCATTGAAATACTCAGCCCCGCTGGACAGAGGCTCACACACAGCAGTTTTGAGGTGGTGTAACTCTAACACTGGCAGAGTTATTTCAGATTTACACCACAGCAGCCAGGAGCAGAGCCGGGCTCTGATCATTGAGCAGAGCCTACAACACAGAGGCGCATCCACCTGACTCCCACGAGCCTGGACACCTCTACATCAATCTTTATTTCCAGCCCTTCTTTCTTTCCTCTGGCATTCAGATGTATGGCCAGCCTCTGCTAAATATTTTATTTATATTGGGTGTGGCTGAAACAAGTTTCTGTTGGGGGAGGGTGGTGGTGTGTCTGAGCACACGGCGTCTACAAGGGCTCTCTGTGCTCAGCTGCCATCAGCCCCAGGTGTGCACAGACACCCTCACAGCCCCCTTCATCTGCCAAAGACAGCAGCAAAGCTTTAAAAGGGCTGTGGGATGCAGACCCCACACAAAAGGAGATGCTTCAGGAGGGCTAGCTGGCTCCTGTCTCCTTTTGCAACCAGCAGATTTTGCTTCTGACTTGGACTACAGGAAGGTGCAAGGGCACGAAACCGCTCTGGAAGCAAAATAAACTTCAGGACTAAATGAATGATGTTTTCTTGGAAAAAAGGACCGGGCACAATGAAGTAAAATAACATAATCTTTCCATGCCACCAGTGTTCCCCAGCCTTGCTCCTTTCCCAAACCACAGGACAGCAGCTGCCTTGCTGTTTGCCTAGGAAAACCAGCTCTCAGGTCATTATTCTGATGCACAAACATGCTGCCAGGTCTTCAGAGCTGGCTCAGCTGCCTGGATCGTGGATGAAATTTTATTCCAATAACACTGAGGCAGGTTTCTCTTTATGCTAATCCTCCAGGCTTCAGGGTGTCACAGTGCAGGGGAAGCACAAAATCATGCTTTATGAGTGTGATCTGTCTGCAGACTCAGTATCACTTCCCTCCCAATCTTACCTGCCACAGTCAGCCAGAGATCATAAATACACCTCTAATGCCACGATTAGCATACGCTCCTGAAAGAAAATTGTGCTTGTAGCAAGAGTCCCCGAGGGCCAGTATCAACAGAGAGACATTACAGAGAGAAGCTGGAGATCAGGACTGAGCTTTCAAGTCCGTGCTCCTTTGCTAGGCAATGGTCTCTGCAGAGATTATTCCTGCTTTTATCAGGAACAGACATTGCAAATGTCCTGCACATGTTGACTCTGCTTTGCCTTATGGTTAGACCATCTTTTTGGTGGGGCAATAATCAATGCCAGGCTTTCAGCTCTGTACTTCACTAAATCTGCCTGAATAATTATAAAAAACCCCAAACCAACCGCCCTATTATTTAGCTTAATATTCTTGTTCTTCTCCATCAGCTTTATAAGCTGCTCCTGGCAAAGAGAACAAACTCTCTTGCCAGTTCTGACAAAATAGATTGACAGGGTCCCTGCACAAAGCAAGAAGGACAGATGAAGGAGAGGAGAAAGCAAAGGTGAGGAACAAGACCTAGTCTTGGATTTGGGTGTTTGCCATCTCAAAGTGAGATCCCATTTTGCACATCATTTTCTCTAGGGGTAGAGTTAGGCACCTGCTTTGGGGTTTGCAGCTGGGGCACAAAGCACTGCAAACCCTCCCTAGCAGCCTTGGAGGAGTGTGGGTTTGCCTACTGCCTGCTCTAACAAGCCTTTGATCTTCCTGAGACTTCTAATGGGATCCAATTGCAACCGTAATCATAAATAAGTGAAAAATATAAAATAGGTAACAAAAGCCACATAAATGTGTTGCCACTTGAAGGTTTCAGATTCCTCTCTTACTCAGCGTGGTGCGCTGAAATAAATGGAAACAGCAGACCTGCTGAGGAGCAATAGTGACATTTTGTGGTGCCTGATTTGTGATGCAATGGGAATGCTGGGGGGCAGTGGGGACAAATTTTCACTTTATATTCTGCTCAAATGAGACAAAGATTACAGTTAGGAGTCAAGTACTATCAAATTATTTATTGAATTCTGTTGGGGTGGAGAGGGTATTTGCTCTTTTTTCCAGAAAAAAATATTGATTTTAAGGATGGCTTTGATATCAATTAGGCTCAACATGAGAGACAGGCAGTCACTTTGTATAGGGAATTTAATTAAAAGCTCTGTACTTAGTCAGAAGAGTGTTCTAAGGATAAAATTGTTTTCCCCCTTTGGGTCAATTTTCTGTTATGTTTGTATAATGCAATTAAAGAAGGACCCTTGCCAAGCAATACTCATGCCTGGTATAAAACTGTCCATACATAATAACTGACTTCTTGGACTTCCAGTCCACAATAGATTAACAAGTGTTAGCTGCATTTAGATGTGGCTGTCTTTTGTTTTACTGCTACAAGAACATATTCTTACAGGTGCATACCTCTTATAAGGCCCTACAAGGATTGCTTAGGCACAAGCTGGGAAATTATCAAAAGGGTGGAATTCTACAAAACTCTTTTCTTTTGAAAAATTAGAAGTAAAACTGACTTGATCCGAAACAGTTGAAGTTTACAGATAGTTACTAATGAGGGGCCCATCTCAGAGCTTGTAACTAAGACTAATATTTAATATAAAATAAAGGCACATAAACAGGTAGATTTTTTGGCAAAGAGCTATAAGGGGCACAAATCTAATGTCTGTTTTTTGGCCTGGAGGTGAACCACTAACACTGGGTACATGAAGGGCTTGCACATAGCTGGTTTTCTGCCCAAGACTTCCCATCACTTCAGTGGGTTTTGGAGCATCTGTTGTCTGGCTTTCCCTGCAAAGGAGCTCAGGAAGGATCACAGCAGTCAACTGGCAAAACTGAACCAGAGCTGGCCTCAGAGGATCCTGAAGACTGCAAATGCTGCAGTCCTGTGACTTCTCTGCAGACTCCTCTTGGCACTCTGAGCATGAGCATGGGGATTGTGCCCTTGACTGACTTACACACGTGGAAGTTTGGGGCTCTGGGTGTAGACTCAAAGAATCCTAGAATTGTTTGGGTTGGAAGGGATCTTAAAGATCACCCATTTCCAACCCCTGCCATTGGCAGGGACACCTTCCACCATCCCAGGTTGCTCCAAACCCCTTCCAACTTTGCCTTCAACATTTCCAGGGATGGGATATCCACATCTTCTCTGGAAAAGTTATTCCAGTACCTCACCACCCTCATAGGGAAGAATTTCTTCCTAATATCTAAACTAAACTTACCCTCTTTTAGTTTAAAGCCATTCCCTTTTGTCCCATTACCACATGCACTTGTCCAAAGTCCCTCTCCAGCTCTCTTGAAGTCCCTTTAAGCCCTGGAAGGGACTCTAAGTTCTCCCCAGAGCCTTCTCTTCTCCAGAATGAATAATCCCAATTTTCTCAGCTTAACTCTATAGGAGAAGTGAATATCCAGCCCTCCGATAACCTTTGTGGACTCTTCTGGATTAGTTCCAACAGGTCCATGTCTTTCTTGTGCTGAGAGCCCCAGAGCTGAACACAGCACTGCAGATGGGGTCTCACAAGAGTGGAGCAGAGGAGGAGAATCACCTCCCTTGACCTGCTGGCTACCCTTCTTTTGAGGATACAGTTGGATTTTTGAGCTGCAAGCACACATTGCCTTCATTCTGAAATTGTGTGATTTTATATATATATACATAGATACACACACACATATATAAAATATATTATATATAAAAATATACAGGATTCTGATTTCACACCTATATATATGGTTCTGAATGCATTTTGAATACAGCTAGTTTCCTTTTTGCATGTGATATTCTTTTCTTAAAAACTATTTCCATCTCCTCTATTTTAACTCGTTATTAGAGATGCAACAACTAACACTTAAGCCTGGACAGGGGGGAAAGGTTGCCTGAAGCCCTTCTGATTTTCTAGGAAAGTCACAGTCAACTACCTTTTGTTTGTTGGAGGATACACAGCATCTCCAGGCTGTTTCTGTTGCAGGATAAGGCAGGATACCCAGGAAAACTCAGCCCTGCTCTGAGTCTGCTCCCAGTGAAGCTAGTGAGAGACCCTTCCTCTCAGCAGAGTCAGAGCAGCACTCCAGGATAAATGAGAATCTCAGCCCTAACTTTAGAGGAAAAGTGCAGAGCCAAACACACACAGGAAAGAAGCCAAAAGAAACTGGCATTGTGGAGGATGATTCCTGCCTTGTGTACTGCAGTGGTGGGTACTAGGGAAAATAAACACATCAGACAGAGATGTAAACAGAGAGGAGAATCACAGACAGACACAGGAATGCACAGGGCTGATGCCAAACCTGCTGAAGTCAATGAGAACCCAAGGATGGGTGTACCAGATGACTTTAGAACAGGTTCAGGTAATGGAAGCTCATTGGAGTGTCTGCTCAGACAGCTCAAGCAGACACTGAGACTCTCAGAACAATGCACAAACGTCTCCTTTATCCTCTCATGCTCTGCCATAGCACATGCAGTGCTCACATGTCCTCCTGGAGAGGCAGAGAGCCTCCTGCAGCACTGCAACCCTCCCCACATGGCTTGCAGCATCCTCTGCAGATCCTCCGTGCTGGAGAGGGTTTCTCTCAGACCGAGTTTGTTACACATGACAAAGCTGGTGTATATTTGCTCTGATGCAATTATCATTTTACAGCAAGAAGCTGCAAATCACTCAGGAGCCTGGCTTCCCAGTGGTGCCTGTGATTTTGGGAGCAGACAGGCAACAAAACACCTTGGGGGATATTCATATCTCTTGCTTTCCCCTCTGTGTCTGTCAGGAATTTTCAGCCTGTGCTGCACCAACCCCTTTTCCCTCGTTGCCTACAGCAGCAACAAGTTTCAGGACCCTTTGCACCCTTCAAAGAACGTATGGAGGCTGTGACCCCACAGGAGGCCCCATGTTCCAAGTGATTTCTCACTTAAATGCCATATGGATATGTCAGCACATGCAGTCTTTTTTTTTCTCTTCCCCTCCAATTTCCATCTGCTAAGAGGGAGCCGGACTGTAGAGCTTTGCAAGTAGTAGATGAAAATGTTAAAAAACTGAAAAAAAACCCCCACAGTGTTGTTCAGCGGACATAAAAATAATGTTGTTTGTTGGATCTGATTTTTCTGCTGTACAAAAGGAAAACCTTTCCTTCTCTCCTTGTATCCTGTTCAGCAAATCCTTCAGTATAGCAGAAGCAGTTGCCTCAGGGACTCTCCCAGATACACACAATTCCTTTGATTTTATTGAGGCCCTTCCAAACTTGGCCCTTTTGAGATCAGAAATGTGGCTAGTTCACTGACTTCCACTGATTTCCCCAGAACCAAAAGTTAGCCTGTTTTCTGGGTACACAGTACTACACCACCCTCTCAATTATTAATATTCTGATATTTCTTTGGGGTCCTATAATCATTATTTGCCCTTACTTGAGTTATTTCACAAAAAAAGGTGGAAATCATGGTATCAGAGTGATGCTTTCCCATCATAACACAGATCCTGAAGCAAGCTTAAGCCATGTACTGATGACACACCACTTCTGGCTTTGGGGTCAAAGTTCTGGATATAAAAGACCATTTGGCATAGAAAATTGGTTCGGCAGGGAGTTATTAGTTGTTCAGAATTATTCAGAGATTCACGCCATATGAGGAATTGTTCCATTGTTGGTCTAACCACAGTTATCTCCTCCCATTCCTGCAAGTTCATGGAAGGTATGTGCTTACCCAGACTCAGGTCTGTAGATGTGTCTGATCCCTGACACTAGGGATCATGGAAGCCTGATTTTAAATTTGCAGCAGCAGAGTTCCCCTTCACAAGATGCCCTCCCAACAATTTAAGTTTCAAATATTTTGTAAAAGGAGAGGTGTGGGAGCAGGGCAGCACCTGAAGGCATTTGCAGCCGAGTGCACTTAACCAACCTTAGAAATGAAGGAAAGATGGGCAGATTCCTAATGACAGGCAATATGCTGGGTGATAAAAGTGTGAGATGATCCACTGCCACCCAGACTGCACTAAGGAAAGATGCCCATTACTCCCCAGAAAGAAGAGGCTCTTTTACCCAATCATCATGTGCAGGTAAAGTAGCAAAGGAGATTGTGCAAGACAAAATAGACCAGCACAGAAGCCCTCCCTCATGGAATAAATTTCAGCAATACAAATGGAGCATTGTGTACATGCTTTCAGTGCATTTTAGCTGTGCCCCCTAATCAGAGATCTTGCTAAAAGGGAAACCCTTTCACTAGCAGCAGTCTTGGGAGCTAGAAATTCCCCACGATGATCTTTGGGTGTTATGGATTAGGACTAGCTGGGGGAAAGGAGCACCAACAGCCTCATCAGGCACTGGGACCTGCTCTACCCTTCCCACTCCTCACTGCTGAGCTCAGCTTTAGCCCTGCTTCATGGGAGTTCTCCCTTATACATCCAGTCCCCATCCAATTGATGGGAGGACACAACCTTTTTCCTATTTAATTCCTTCACACACAGAGCTCCACACAACTCACCTTCTCAGTGTGGAATGTCCCACACTTGGGGATGGAGCTGCTGACACGACACACAGGCGCTTGCAGTGCCCAGGCTGCCCCTCTGCATCCATTCCCCCAAAACTTGGACCATTTCTGCTCCCTGAGCCTGTAACAGCAAGAACAGAATTACCCTCTTTGGAATAACTGGGAAACCAACACTGAAAAGAAAACCCTGTTATGCTGTTTGAAAAGGCTCATATGCCAGCCTGTGTATTGTGTTCCCTCTTTCTGCTATCCAGTAAGGAATCCTGCAGAGACAGTGATGGACCCTGTGCCTTCAAGCAGTGCAGCTCCTGCTGGCAGCAGTGCTGCATCCAGCATCCAGCAGAGCATCCTTCCTGCACCCTGTACCCACCACCCATGGAGGCTCAGCCCCCCAGCTCTGCTGCCTTCCCCCAAGGGGTCACACCAACTTCTCACCCTGACACAGAGCTCTGAGCTCCTCATATGGCTACAGAATTTCTCTGTCCTCCAAGCCTGCAAGGATGGTGTTGAGAACAACAGCCGGCCCTATCCAAGCCCACGCAAGTCAATGGGAGTTCTCCCATTAAATTAGGTCCCCAAGGCATATGCCTCAATGGCCAAAAACCTTTTAAATTAATTACTTTCCTGTGCTGGTTTCAGATAGTAGTTATTCAAAGGACACTGCTACAGGCATGATCTTAACATTTAATTACATAACATTTTAATAAGCGCTCGAGAGCATTTGAATATGTCTCCCACCCTTTCTGATTCTTCCAGGTTTGTTTCTCCTAAAAAGAAAAATTGAGCAAACTGTGGAAACTGGGGTCTAGATCTTTTCAGCTTCTAAGATCTCCTTAAATTTCCCCAATGAGTACAGACTCCTTGCAATAGACAGATCCTCATTCATTTTGGGAAGAAACTGGGACGGAGAGAGTGAGGGAGAAGAAAAGACAGAGAGGAAAAAAAGGAGGCTTATGTTTCAAAGATCACTAGAGGCCAAATATTCTCAGGCACCCCAGCTTTTACAGAGAAATCCTTAACAGTATAAAAATGGAAACACTTCAAAGATAAAATAAATAATTTAATAATAGTCTGCTTCTCCAAAGGGTTTTGAACAAGTTTTAGATTTGCCAGTGAATGTTTCCCTTAGGCTGTAGGCCAGTGGAAAAAAAGACACAGTGTGCCTCTTCTTTCATAAAATGTACTTTGTGTTGTTTTGTTTCTTGATAAGATTGAGAAACAATTCTTTCCCCTCTCACCCTGCCTTTATAGAAAAAAAGAAAGCTGTTTTGGTTTTTTTTAAGAAAAGCCAAGGATTTTACAGATGCAAATGATCTCTTACATACAACACACACTAAAGTAATTGTTGAAATAGATCCAAACACATCCAGATTGCATATTTTCCTTTCTGGTTGTCTCACTTACAATCACCCACTGAGAAGAACTTCAGATTCTTTAGCCAGGTGTATTTAAAGGGATGCCATTTGAAGACCCCAAGAGCCTTTTGTGTAATTAAGAGAGCATTTATAAGAAGGACTCTGCAGTATTTATAGGCTTGTAAGGAGAACACACAAGAGTAAACTGTGGCATTAGGAGTTGTAACATACTTCATAGGTCAAAGAGGCTGCTAGTTAAGTAGAAAAAATCATTTATTTGGCAATCACATGAACAGTAGGAAGGACTGAGCTGCATTAGTGTTCTCTTCAGACACTATACTACTTGGCCTCTACACTCTACATTGTTTCATCTCAGTTTAAACTCCATTTTTTGCAATTACTTACAATGTAAAAAAGATGAGTGGCTGCCTTGGGTTTTGTGGCTGGAGATTGTGTTTTTCTTGTCTTCACTGATGAGTCTAGTCTTTAGGAATCCCAGAACCCCCTATCAAAGTTTGGAGCAAGGAGGGTTGCCCTCAGTAGAGTAGGATCAGGTTAGGGAACACTTGAAATATCTGAAAATACCAAAGTCCCTGGTACCTGGTGGTGTGCACCCAGGAGCACTGAATAACCTGGACAAATATCACTCTATATTATTTTTGGAAAGTCATGGCAACTCAGACTGGTTCCTGAGCACTGGAAGAAAGCAAATGTCACCAAGGTCTTCAATACAGTCCAGTCAGCCCTGCCTTGATCCTTGGGATGATGATGGAGCAAATCTTCATGGAAGCCTTTTCCAAACATTTACAGAACAAGAAGGTAATGGATAAATTCTTAATGTGGGGTGTACAGAAGATGAAACCAGATTCTTTTCAGTGCTGTCCAGGGACAGGACAAGAGGCAGTGGGCATACATTGAAATACTTACCACTCCATTTAAATTAAATAAAATCTTTTTTACAGTGAGGGTGGCCAAGCATTGAAACACGCTGCCAGAGACGGTGTGGCAGAGGTACTAAACCTCAGCTGGATCAGATCCTGGGCAACCTGCCCCAGTGCTGGGTGGGGGTACACTGTCCCCACCCTTTGCAGAGCACATGCCCACCTCATTGAATGCGGGGAGCTCTCTCTCACTAGAAGTGGACCAGCTTTTTCTGTGGGTTTGGGCGTTACAGGCTGTGGTGCAGACTCCAACAATGATGATAATAAAACCAGTCCTTTCCAATGATTTCACCACCTCTTTATTTTATTCTGTGGTTTTCCCATGTTATCTGAGCACAGATGCCTGTGATTGCTTTTCCTGATCCATTACCCTCTCTGTACCAACATCTTCCTACCTTTACCAAGGTCTGTTTAGACATATTTGGGAAATATAAATCTTAAGCCACATTAATATACATATACCCAAATTCAAGGGTGATAATGAGGTCCATACTTTGTCCAAAGGAGAGGAGACCAGAGGAAGGGAAGTGATGAATGATGAACAAAAGGTGAAATATCTCCCTTGCACCATAACTCTTTCTTCATTATTCCATGGGCTGCAGCCTTGCATTCAGCATTGTGGAGATTGCCTTTGAACAAGGTTTTTGCAAGTGGGATTCTGACACAGGGCAGGAGGATCTTCCTGCAGATATCCAGTCCCTCAGTGTTGGAGGTGTGATAGCAGGAGACTCACAGGCTTCCTAATAGCAGTTTTGGAAAGGAAGAGGTGGTATTGTGGCAAAAGCAAACGAGAGTTTTGGTCTAAGAATTTGGGTAATGGCCTGACCTTCTTCATCCTAGCACAAATCAGGGATTATTCTGTTGCCATCCAGTGAGTTATGTGGCTGTAAAACTGGTACAAGTGGAGAAACAAGCTCTACATCTTCCTGACACTGTGACAGTAAAAAACATTTTGACTTATTTTGTCTGTGCCACCCTGATATTTACCACCATAACTGCTTCCTTTGACTTTTTTTTATTACTGGTTCACTTTAAGCTCTTCTATACAGATACACAATATTACCTTTAATGTGCAAGATCATCCTTCGGTCAACACATCATTCACCAGTGAGACATTTGGGCAAAATGGGGAATTTTCACTACTCCCTTTCCTGTCTCCTGCTTCCCACCAAGCATGGGATATACATGGAGATAACATACTGGACCTGATCCTGATCCTTGTTGCAGCCTTGGCATTGATCTGGATTTACACAGATGTAGCAGAGCAGAACTGAGTTTGCTGTCTGTCTCTTTTTCATGCACACACATCACGATTCAGGATTTTGTTCTGACTTCAAAGCAAATGCAGGATGTAGATTAATATGCTCTACCTCAAAGGAAGTTGTCACCAGGCACACAATGTGCTTTTTCTTTTATGATAACACATAATTTATCAAAGAAAATCAAATCAATTTGTTGGTAAAAGAAACATGTTTTTCATGAATTTAGACCACAATGAAGGTTTCAATGACAAAGCAAGACAAGGGTGAATTAATCAGACTTGGCATCTAACACTTAGTAGGGAAGAGCAGAAAGCTCAGCTGGAACATTTATTCTCCTGGGAACTCCATCCTGAGATGGCAGCTTTGTCCCCTGGTGTCACTTGCCTTTTCCTCCCATCTCCCTGCTGCTCTTTGCCCTCTGAAGATCAATAACTGCATGGGGTGGATGTAAAACTCGAGTACATCCTGGTGCAAATGACTGCTTGGGGTACAGGTCACTGGAGATGGAGCCAGGAGCTGATCTACACAGAACAGACGATGTCCCTGTGCTTCCAGGGTAGTGTCCTTTGCCACAGGAACAAAAATGAAGGCCAATTTCATAGCATACCCAGAAGTTGTCCCTCAAAGCTGGGCAGAATTTTTCTCTCACTTCCCAGTGTTTCAGACTCAGGGTTTCCATTAGTGACCTCTCTATTTAGTTCAGAATCAAGGAACTTTCAGCAAACACAAAACAAACAAACAAAAAAGCTGGAAGAAGAGTAGGACAGATGACGCCATCAAATGAAAGGAAGAGCAGAGCAGCATCCTAAAACTTAAATAGAAAGGTGATAGCTAAAATAGTCACATCTAGTACACATCCAACCCTGGGGCTGGATCCCAAGGGACATTGTGTGCAGACAGACAATACAAAGATTGTTATGAACAAGGATTACTTCACCACCTCCTGCAGCCACTTCAGAAGAGAGCTAAAGGTAAGACTTGAAAAGTACCTGGAAAAACTGTAACACGTCTGAGGGCAAAAAGTGTTATATTTATAAACCAACAGACCTTAAAGCACTGAAGCTGGAAGAAAGATACCAAGTCCCACTCCCAGGGCAGGTGCAAGTAAAGCTTAACTATTCCTGATGCTTTTTAACTTTTATTTTTTTTACCTCTAAACTCTCCAGCAATGAAGATGCTACACCTTCCCCAGGACAGATCCAAACAAGGATTGCCAGGAGGCAGCAGGGAGCAGACCCACCTGTTTTGCTGCAGAAGAAGGGTTTAGCTGTGAACAATAAAGCTGGGCTGGGCTACCTGTCCCCAGGGCCCCAGACCATTCCATTTACTACAACAGATAATAAATAATAAAGGCTTCTAATAAAGTCTTTTTATATTTGCAAACAACCTCCTCACCTTTTTAGCAACATTTTTTGTAGTTCTAATGGATTTTTCTCTGGCTTGGAGGACCAGAGCTGCACACTGCACAAAAGATGTGGTCACACCTTTCGTTCAGCATGCAATTTTTTAGAAGGTTTCATTTTTCTGTTGAGACCACCCGATAAGTAGCTGGCAACACTGGGCAGTATTGCTGGAGTCCTGATAAGCTTAAATTTAATAAATGCACACATTCTTGGGATCTCAATAATTGAAAGAGTCTGGTTACAGCAATCTAAAAGAAGAAAGGATGATTTTTCCCTGCTGGCATGGTTTTATGTAATTGTATTATTACTTGTTCCTTTTTGAAACTAAGTCAAATGAAATGTGCCCTCTCATGATGCATTTTGAACATGCTGATATAATTCCTTAAGTACAATATTCATGGCACCAAAATGCTCTTCAGCATTAATTACTGTGACAGTGCAGACTTTTTTTTTGTAAAATGCCTTTGGAGCTTAGCTGGTCAAGGCTCCTTTTCATCATTCATACTCTGCTCTCTCCACAGTAACTCCTGCTAAGCTTGTGATGCAGCCTGAACTTAGCAGATGGGCCAGGTTACATCATGGAAGAGCAGAAATACAAAACTCTGAAGCTCCAAAGTCTGCTCTGGAGACAGACACGATGTAAGATCCTTGTCAGGGTGAACATAAACCACATCCTCTCAAATTTGTTCTTATTAATAAGTAGTAACAAGACCAGCTGTAATTTATATGCACTGGTTGGTCATGATTTTCTTTGTACAAGCAGCCAACATATGCTTTCAGTCTAACATCACCTAGTTCAAAGAAAACAATAAAAAAAGACAAATGTCAAAGGACCATGAACATCAGCTCAGCAAGTGCGTCTTGTCTGTAGCACGCAGTGGCTGTGCCAAGGTTTTAGTGACAGCCTCTTGCCACACAGCCAGTGATCTGGAGCTGCAGAGGAGTGGTATGTGGAAGACAAGATGCTGTAATTTCAGCCAGAGCCTGGAGCAGTTTCTCTCCCCTTCCATGATGATGATCACTACTGTGCAATTCTTAAACTTTAGGCAGCAATAATAAGGCCAAGATCAGTTTTGTGCCAAGATAAGTTTTGTTTGTTTTTAGATGGGAGTTCAAGTCTCCTCACTATTTTCCTTCTGCAAGATCAAGCCTGCTGATTGTCTTTCACTTGTCTGGGCTTGGGACTCCAGCCGTTCACTTTTTGGTTCCTCAGTGCAAGTTTCTAGTCTGTGATTATTTGTGGCAAGTCTTTCTTCAAAAGCATCCACATTTACACATAGTAATAATGTTTGTATTCTTCCACCTCCTCTCTGGGCTTCATTTCAATGCTCAAGTGTTGCTTAAAGCAACAAACAACATGCAGATATGTTATAAAAATCTTGGGTGTTTTGTTCTCCTCCTTTCCTTGTGCTGGTGTTGATTTGCCTTGTGAAAATATTCACCTCTTGATTTTGTCTTTCAACATGTTTAGCAGTGTCTTCCAAATTGCCCTGTGTGAAGGTGAAAGGCATAATCTCTGTGTTATTAAAGCTCAGATCTCTCAGAGGGGTCTCTTTCCCTCAGCTGAACTAGTTGATGTTTTCAGAGGCAGCACCCTGGGGCATAGCAGCAAGGAGAGAGTGAAATTTCAGCATTGATATATCCAGGAAGTAAGTAAACAAAGCAGTGCCCAAATAACATGTCAGAACTCCATTTTCTTGGGCTTATCTTTGGCTGGACCACTGCAAAGCGCTACTAACTCTGCAGTATAAATGCCAGGCTGTGAAGGAATAGTTCCCAAGCATTTCCAATGATGCCAGGGCTTTCAATGTGGACACAGTTTTAGGAAAAAACTGGGTGTTGCACATGCCCACCATTTCAGGTTCAGAAGTTCCACTGAACTAATCCTTCTCAATGTAGTCAGTCATGCCAAAATGCTTTCCAGGCAGAGATGAAGACTCATCTGGTGGAGAGGAGAAAAATTTTAAATAAAAGCCATAGCATGCTAATCTACTGTTCTTCAGCCTCCACCTACTGTGACATACATTCACTTTAATTTTTTTGTTCCTAAAATGCTTCTAAATCACGAGAAGCTCCTGTCAACTGTACAAAATGATTCCATATAATAAATACTAAAAGCAAAAAATTAAACCAGAGTAAAAATATCAACTTTGCTTATAGCAATGATCTTTACACACCTCTTACACCCCGTGTTCCTTATACCCCTTTGTGCCAGCCACCTTCTCCTCAAGAAAACAAAGTAAGGAAGCACGTCTGTGATTCAAGCTATAAAAGTCAAAACCACCAAACAGCTTTTAAGCAGTGCACTCCTTTTTCCAATCTCAAATGCAAGAAGGTCATTTGCAGTCCTCAGGGTTCTGAGATTATTTATGAAGCAACAGCCACTACACTCATTGTACCTCCTGCTCTCAATGGGACTCATCGTTCAGAGCTGTTGAGCAGTTGGGAACAATTACAGAGGATAAACTGAATGAAATATGGGATGCTGTGAATGTGTCAAGATTTCAACCAGTGGAATTTACATACATGAATAAATATCGAATACTGTTTAGTAATGACACTCCTGCATAGCGTCTGTACTGAGCATCCTGCAATGTAAAAATAATTGCTACCTTTATTATCAGTTACCAGCCCTAACAGCAGGCAAGAAGCAGCTTCAAATCTGTGAGACAAAGGGGAAATTAGGAGATGTATCTCCATTAGCTTGTGCAAATAATAAAAGCTCCCTCTCAGCCTCTTTTTTCAGCAGGGAGAGTAAGTGGATTGTAGTTTTCTCTTTGCCTAAATTTAGACTATGACGAACAGAAACATAAGCATGTTGTGGATTGAGACAAATTTCCCCAAGATGTTGTTGTAGCAGTATTAGAACCAAAAAGAGGGATTCTAAAAGTCGACTGAGCAAAGCTGTTATTCACAGAAGAGGAGAGATCTCCAGACACAAAGTTATTTCACAACCCTGGTTGGGGCCTCAGTGTTCAGGGAGGCTCATTTCTACCATGACTCAAGCCCCAAATAACTCTTTTGCTCAGCCAAGCACTTCCTTGGCTTGCTGAGCCTGGCTAATTGTCCACCGGGTACAAACACAACATCTGAACGGGAATCACCCAGACACATGCCAGAAAAGGCACCCAAAATTTCCTTTCCCCAAAAGCATGTGGTTTGCAAGATGGCAAATCTTGTGGGGTCTCAAAAGCTCATAGCTTTTCAAAGGGTAGAATTTGCCTACAGCTCCTCATCCAAACTGAAGTGGCAATGGTTTGTTTTTCATTCTGGGCTTGGTCACAAATTTCCCTGACTCCTTCCATCACAAAGAGGGAAGATGTATAACACAGTATGAATGTGTTCAATGTCCCAGGCCAGAGTGCTTCCCAGCAGTGTAAGCTTAGCAATAAGGGAAATAAGAGTAACATGTAGAAGAAAAGGACAAAAATGAATCAGATTTTATGATAAAGATCACATGGTCCCAATTTAGGGCAGTGTTGCTGTCCAGGGTAAGCTGGAGAATCCAGATATAAAAGCAGCCAGTCAGTAGTGGCCAAGTAAGGACTTAAGCATAATGCCCAGTGGGCTAGAAATGGCTTGAAATCAGTTTCTAAAAGAGGTGTGGCCCTTGAAAAAGCAGAGAAATGCATTTGCTGTTTTTGAGTTCTCGGATAGTTCTTGACCATTTTGGAGGGAACTTTAGCCCTAGTGTAAAGTTAAACACTCCTCTTTGAGTTGTCCTAAATGCAGAGCTGTGGGTTTGGTCCAAGGCTCAGCCACGAGTCTCCTGCACAAAGAACCCCAAGTTCATGCATCCAAATGGGGATTCAGGGTGCCAAAAATGATTCTGCACTTCTCCCATCTCATCCATCCCTGCTCCTTCACCTGCTGCAGGTTCTTCAGTGCGAGGCTTGTTTCCTATAATGAGCCTTAGCTCTTCCAGGAGCTCTTTGCCCAAGAGCCTTTCCCATTCCTGAGGACAGGAAGGCAAGATGAGTGGATGGAAACATTTGTTCATTCCTGTTTTTCCTTCTCTTTCACATCCCAGTGTCAGCCATAAGGTTCTGAAAGCCACATCATGTTCTCTTAATCACCTCCTGCTAAGTCATTAATTCATCAATTGCTATTGTTTGGTCCTGCTATTAAATGCAATTAATTGCAAGAGCTGATGAAGCAACACAGTTGGGTTCCCCTCCCCGTGGCTGTGTTGGTGTGTACAGACCTCTCAGGAGCACACCAGCACCAGCCCCTGGCTACACCAACTTTTGCTGAGGTGTTTCTGCCCTGTGCAGCTCTTGTGGAGGGAATAAATAGAAGGATTACAGGTTTTTCAGCCACAGGTTGGAGTTTTTTGCAAAACTACCCCAAAAGCTGACACAACATCTCCCAGCCTGGGAACTGCAGGGTGAAAATCACCCATGTTGCTGCTTTGTCCATCAGATGTGTCACCTGCAGGTTTAAGCATGGAAGTATCTTTATCTCACCTTCTATTTCAAGAGGACATCCTCATCAAACCTCTAAACAACAATTTTCTTACAAGCCTTGTTACCTCTCTGGATAAAAAAAGTAATTTTTGTTCTTTTTCTTCCCTAAATGAGCATGGAGGTTAAGGAAATTCCTCTTTGGTTTCCACTGATATCTGAAATGTAGAGATACACATATTTTATTGATGCATATATGTACTTTGTTGTGCAACCTTCAGCTACAGCAGGATGGGCTTGACCTGATTTTTGTGTTACAAAAAGGATCAGCAAGAAGTGATGAGTGTCTGGACACTTTTAAATCCCCCCATTCTGACAAAATCAGGATCATCAGGATCATCACCTATTTGACTCCTGGGATTGGAATACATACAGATCCCAGGTAATTATTCAAGTTTCTAAAGGACTTCCTGGCAACCTGTGGGTCTGGGGATTTCTTTCCAATTTAATGTATGTTTGGTTGGGTAGAATCCAAAGGCAGTTTACAGAGTGAAACTTCCTACTTGCCACAAGCTATTGGCATTTTCATGTCCTGTTTATATGTCAGCTGGATGCTCAGAAGTATTGTTTAGGTTTTGAAGGAGGGCTGTGCTGTTTTAGAAGCACAGTTTTCACAGAGGAGTGTTCTATGACTTCTGAAAATCACCTCTCTAAGGTGTTTTAATGTGCACACACACAAATAATGGCATCAGCCCTACTGAAATCACTGTATTTGTAAATCTTAGCCAAGACTGTGCTTAGTAAATATTTTAATGCTCTTTAAATTTCTTTTTTTTTTTTTTTGTTTTTTTTGTTTCTGTATTCTGACACATGCAACCATCATCTATGCTAGACTATAGAGACAAAAGATTTTACAGGCCACACACAGGATCTTTCACTCTTAACATTTTCTTTCATCCCAGTCTGGTCCAAAACAGGCTTGGAACACATTTGCATGATGGTGTCTCACCCTGCCTGGAGTCTATTCTGTCACTATTCTGGCAACAAGCAGAGTTGTCAATCTGGCACTTTATACCAGCTTGGGGTACACTTAAAAATGTAAAAACAACAGCAAGATAGAGAAACTTCCTTCAGCATTTATTTAGCCGATAAATAGGATGGGAGATGCCCTGTTCATTTCAGAGAGTAATATGCATTTTATGACCTTCTCATGATGGTTTTATGCCTATTATGATCAGTTTGCCTTTTTTATCAAATAAAGAAAAGCTAATGTAAAGAGCTAACATTCAAATAACATTTTAAACTGAGATAAAGTGACAAAGCTCTGCTGGGTTGATGTTATGAATGACATTTTGTCCTTTGTTGGGAGTGGCAAAAAGAAAGAAATGCAAGGGGAAAAAAAATTCAACCTTCCATTTAATTGTTGGAGATTCTGTCAATTAGTGTCACAATTTGTCATTTTTAAGGGTAGACCCCTAAAGCTGCAACAACAATTCCTCTCTGAGCACCACTGTGCTGCTGTTGACTACCTCCACGTGCTACATGGTGTCTGCATGGAAGATTTGGGTCCAGAGGCTCCCTGGGTGGAAGAAACATTTTTTTAAATCATAGTACTGTGTTACTCTGCAGTACTGCAGAGTGGGAAAAGTTAACCTCAGTTTGAAACTTCATTTTTATCCCTGGCTTCTTGGACAAATGGCTATTCCTGCCTTTAAAATGGGGGTGAGGATCCCTGGCTAAGAAAGGATTAAATAATGATGACACTAGAGATATTGATAACTCTGGAAAAAGTTATATTGATCCATGCATTTTTCCCTCCTCCCCTGCTTTCATAATTGAGCAGCTATGAAATAAAGTGTTCTTTCCTCCTTCTGTACTTGGAACATGGTGATTTATCAACATAGACAGTCTGAGGCCCAGCAGATAAAATGCAAAGCGTGAACTGAAGTAAATAACTGAAGTTCACAGCATGAACTAAATCACATTTTATTACCTTTAATATTTCAATTGCTTCTTAGCATGAAGCAGAGACCAGGATGCATTCAGGAGCTCTAAACATCCCTTTCCTTTGAATGGCTTAAGCCATTTCCTCCTTCTCCTGGGGAGCCATCCTTGTCTGGAGGGAAAAGCAGGGATGTAAATTCTCCCTCCTCAGGAACCAGCTCTGGGATGTGGCAATTTCAGGACTCCTCACAGAGCAGATCATTAGGGAATCTAAGTTGGAAATTTATTCTCCTCAGGCTGCTTCTGTAACAGAGGGAGTCAGGATTCCCTAACATGACATTCTGATCTCACACACCCCAAATTTTTCCCCAGTGGATGCATTTTTCTCTCTGATATTTATGGACAGCGTCTAAGGCACTTCAGCCATCCTACCAACAAGCTGAGATGCCTGGCAAGATCAAAAAATCATATTTTCTCCTGCCTTTCTCCCAGTAGTTTATTAACTAATATCAGCTGTGATTTCCATTTTGGATCTGGCTGACCCTGAAGATTCTTAGTGTTTCAACACATTCTTTCCTCTCCAGCAGACCATCTCTAATGTGTTCAATCCTCTTCAATAAATCAGTGTCTCCTGCATGGGTCAATTCAGACTGAAGTCTGCAGCTGCATGTGGGCTGGATGGCAGCAGAACTTCTCACCTTGCTCTTCCATAGCTCCTCCAGAGAAACTAAACACATGGGACTTGAAAGCACAGTGGATGAAAAGCTGTGGGCTGTAGCTCATTAGCAGAGACCATGACTAAGTGACTTGCTGCAGGAATTTAAGCACTGAGCAGTTTGCTCACTTTCTACTAATTCTCACTCCTGAATCCTTCATTTTCATGTTCTACCATCATCAAGTTAATTATTAGATCCACAGATAAACAACCAAAGGAAATGTTTATTACACTAATTTTTATTTTTCAGCACCTGAAAGAATAACTGCATTAAATTTTGATACATGATTGCTGAACATTTTAAGCACTTCTACGCTGAAAGTTTCCATTTTTAATGTTTAGGAATGGGTTCAATTCTTATTCCTAGAAAAAACTAGTTTGGGCAACCAGTTACTTAAAATGACTGACTTTCGCACCAACAGGTGGAAAAGGAGGAAGGGGTTATAGCACAATATATTTGGGAAAATCCTTTGTCTCACAAACCAACAACTGTAAACTTTAATTCAACTGCTCTCTCAAAAGACTTTACAATTTCACACGCAAGTTTATTGGCAGTGTCTATTGAATGAATATGAGGATGATTCTTCTTTTAAAAGAGTTTCCTGGAAAATGCCACCTTTGGTTGATATTTTTCTTTTCCAGGAATTCTGAGAGTTTACACAAAAGATTTAGTGGAGCTACACACACACAGAAGTGAACGTGTTATTTTCTAACCACTCTGCTGCTACTCTCTCACCATTTTATGCTTTTTTACTCAGCCATTCCAATCATCTTTTCATTATCAGACAAATCCTTAAGAATTTCCTCTGGCGACTTATCCGCTGCAACAAGAGAATGTTTTCCTTGAGCAAGGATGAATCAACATTAGGTAAAAGCTTCAGGATTTTACCAAGGCTTTAAAAGGCTGGAAAGTACCAAGCTAAAGCACATGTGTCTTTTGAGCATCATTCTCCTTTCACCTGCTACACTTAATGCAGTCACCCTCATTTTTACATCCACTGTTCCAAGAAGAAAAGCTTGTAGGGGTGCCAAGAGTTTGTAAATCCAGCTGAAGCCATTAGACCAAAGAATTTCTGCAATTCTCAAACTCAGGTTGTGTCTTCCTTCCTTTTGCTTCCCTGATTGCTGTAAAGGAGATTTTCATACTTGCAACAGCTGCTGGCTTATGCACATCTCCCAGCATGTGGACTGGGAGCTGGGCACTGCTGCCATCCTAAACCAGGTGCCCCTAAGGCCAGTGCAATTGTTTGGGGTTTGTTGTTTTCATGGGCTTGGACAGGTCATCAACAAAAGCCTGGTCAAAGTTCTCCAGTGCCATCTGCCAAAAGCAGGTTTCCATGTAGGCTGGTCCTGTGCCTGGTGCCTGTGTCTCAGGGAGGAGCAAAGGAGCAGCCCTGGAACTGCTGGAATTGCAGCAAGGGCTGGGGAGAGATGGATCTCTCCATCCTCTCCTGACCACTGATTTTCCAGCAACAGATGAATTCTTCTCTCTGAGGGTTTCTTTCCATTCACACCAGTGGCAGCTTTTTCCCTTCACAAAATTACTCATTACCCCAATCTTAATGTGTCTTTTTTTCCCTAGCTCACCTTCCTCTGAGGAGAAAATTATTACAGTGATGAACAGATTTCCCAAGCAGGGGTATAGCTGAAAAGCAGCATAGAGGTTGAAAAACTGCATTATGCATTAGGCATTATGATATTTTAACAGGGCTCAGTATCACTTTGCCTCCAATCACCCAGAGATCCATTTATTCTTCTGCACTGGGAGCACCAGTAAATATTTGATCTGTTCAATCTGCAGTCAGCCAACCAAACAAGGACTGACTGTTCCACCAGTCTCCTTATTTTCTTATCCCATGCTATTTGGAGGGATTCTTAAGTCAACAGGCTCTCTCTCTCTCTCCCTCACTCCTTCCCTTCTTCTCTCTCAGATAGTGCATCTCAGCCCTGATTTCACTGTTAAGCTCTGTGGCTTGATGGAAAATGCCAGCCACAGATGTTGCCTACACTTCATTATATTGCATGCGCATAACAAATTCCTCACCACAAATTTCCAGGGTTGCATTATAACTTATCCCTTAATGTAGGAGAGGAGTTAAAGCTGGGGGAAGGGAGCCAGAGAATTCTCAGACACATGAACATCCCTGTGCACAGACCCTCTGAGCTGTAGCTTAGCATGGAGGAGCGTTTATACCCCAAAGTTGTGGTAAGAGTGGTAATAATTTCCCACAATACAAATTCCCCACAGTACAAATTTAGCAATTCATTCTCCTTTGAGTGGTCAAAAGAAGCTCAGCAACCGTAAGATTTTATAATTAAAGAGCTGAAATAAGGCTTGAGAGAGGTAGGCTGATTTCTCTTCTTCAAACTTGCATATTCTCAAGAAACACTTCACTTCCCCAGACAATGCTGGCTGATGTGACTCGTGATTTTGAATGTTCCTCTTGACATACACAGCTTTTCAGAGCTTGCTAAGCACCTGGAAAGTTAAACCCTTGCCTGGCATCTGCAGGCATCCACTAGGGTAAAAATGGAGAAGTTCAAAGCATCTGGCCTTTGGAAATGCCACACAAGCACCACAGCAGCTCTGCCCAGCAAAGGATTAATGTGCCATTGAATTAGGACTGCCAATGCATCCAGGCTCCATGTGTAGCCATAAATAGAGTCACTGCTTCATGTCCTGGGCTGGCCTGCAGTGCCCCACATGGCTGCCCTGTTCCTGTGGTGTTTTTTGGCTCATGCTCTCTGTCCCTGTCCCTATCAGGGCTTTGTGTACCTGGCCATGGGCAGGAAGCAGTTTGGACACAGCCACTCTGAGGCTGGAAGGAGAAAAGAGGGAAAAAGGGTTTAGCAATATAGGTGAAGTGTGTAACTGCTCCTGGCTTCAGGTGAGGGAGCAGTGCCTTCTTGTTACCAGCTTCAGACACAGCCACCATCCATGGGTTTAGGCATGGGCTTCTGGATCTCAGGGAGTCCCACTGGTGCTGGATCAGGATGCTCTCTTTGGAATGCTCAAGCATGGCCAAGCAAGAGGTGGTGTGGTGACAATGGTCAAGAAAGAGTTGTTGAGGTCAGAAAAGACATCTGGGCCCAGATTAACAATTATAGGTCTTTATCTTCCTCGAAAGAGACTTTAAAGTTTGTATTTCTGCTGTCTCTCTTGTTCCCTCTCTATGAAGGAACAAGCCCAAAATAATAATAATAATAAATAAACAAACAAACAAATAAATATATTAACAAAGCCTCTGTTAGATACTTTCCATCAGGAGACAAAAAGTTAAAAAGCTGGGAGATGTTACATGTACAGACAGCTGGTACATCCTTTCTCTGTCAGGTCTTTCCAGCAATCAATATTATGAAATGTTAGGATTATTATCAAATATCATTATGTTAATTTTGAAGCTGTTATGAGTCCCATCTACTGCTGTCATTACACTTTGAATAAATGATTTGAGTTTTAAAAAATAACAAAAAAAAAAATTAAGAGAAAACTCCCTGCCTAGCTGTTAACTAGCAAGGAAGATTTAGGTAGGCAGACGGATCCGCTCCTTGTGGTGTTCAGCTTGATAAATCATGGCTTTCCTCCAAATAGAGGCAGAGTTCAGTATTTCACACCATGACAGGTTCTCTCTGTACTTTGTGGATAAGGTTGTTTGGATCAGAACCAAACTTGCAGCTATTCACGGAAGGTGGTAGAGTTTCTACAGAGGCATGTCTTTATTGTGGGATGGGGCTGCTTGCTGCAGGCAAGCTGAGGCCCCAGCCCCATAGTGCCAGGCACTGCATAAACACAGGGGAGAGACAAGGCAGCTACAGAAAAAGCTGTTTGGAGAAGCTGGAGGGTGTAGCTGAAGTCTTGCTGCCCAGTCCTGTGCTCTGTATCCAGCAGATGTTTCAGATAAAAAACCTTCTCAGACTTCCAGCAGGCAAATATCACAGTCATGGCAAGAGTGGTAAGAACATGCCAGGTTTCAGTTTTTGAGATTGGGAATA
Organism: Cettia cetti; assembly: GCA_013401135.1. Lineage (NCBI taxonomy): Eukaryota > Metazoa > Chordata > Aves > Passeriformes > Sylviidae > Cettia > Cettia cetti. Next base: position 81,901 of record VZUI01037083.1, on the reverse strand, counting down.
TCTGACCATGAGAACTTGCAGAGGGGGATTTTAGGACATCATCAAGACCAAAGGCAGTTGTCCCAAAGCTGGATTTCTTCACCCCAGGGGATCTGGAGCTTCATGGTGTTGTTTCTGCTGCTCTCCAAATCACCTGGATTTCATTTCACTCTTGAAGCTCAGCTGTGTTTTGTCAGAACGGTGGTGGAACCCAGGGGCTGCTGATGCTGATTTATGGCTCTGAGGTGCAGAAGCCAAGTGCAGACTTGCCAGGGGGTTCAGGTCTGCCTTCCCCCCAGCCCAGGGCTCCCTGCAGCCGGCTGTCCCCCGGGCGTGTGAGGCAGGAATGCTTGCACAGCCTCCTGGGGATCTGTGCTGCATCCACCTCTCATAAGCTGGATGAATCCCACAGTTTCCTGGTATTTGCATGCCAATGCAGAAAAAACACAGAGGGTAAGGCTGAGATTTGCTGCTGAGAGTTTGGGATTTGCAAGAATGCCAGATTCAGAGACGCTCCAAAGGGCAAACGGAGGGTGAAGGCAGAAAGGTTAAACAAGCAAAAATAAAAGCATTTGCACCAAACCCTGTGAGCAAAAGCCACCCAGCTAACTTCAGCTCTTAGGTGCAAGTATGAGGCTTGCTTCCCAGGATTAAAAAACACGCACTCCACAATTTCAGACCAAGAACTAAATAAAGCCACTCCTGCTCCTCTCATCTCACATGCTAACAAAATTAATAGCCATGTTTTTTTCGAGCCAATCACTCATTACCCTCTTTTCCTGCTCCCTAAACATCCATAAACACAAGCCGAAATCCTCCCTGAGAGAGATCTCAGCTGCAGTCAGGTTTTGCTTCTCTCCGGGCCGGTGTGAGATTATAATGCTTCTCAAGGTGTTCCCTTCCTCATAATGAAGCTCCATCTGTTCTACAGATGGTAAAGATCACAAGAACCAGCACTAAATATCCCTCCCCCACCGAAGAGTTTTTACCTTATGGTAATGTTGCTCTTTGTTTTCCCTGCCTTTCCCAGGAGCCCAGGGACACCTCTATTGCCCCAGCCAGGTTCTGTGCTGGTGGCTGCCTCTGCAGAAGGAGGGCTTCATAGATTTTATCCATGGAAAAGGGAACATTTTCCACTGGATTTGCAGGAAACTGTGCAGTAGCTACCCTTAAATACTCCTCATCTCCTCTCGAGTGCTGCTCGCACCAGCCCCAGCTTTGCCATCAGCAGACCCCTCCCTTTCAAGGGCAAACTGGAATATGCCATGGTAAGGACCTGACAGGTAAGACACAAAGGGAATTCAGGAGGTCATATCCTCAAGGATGGGAAAGAAATTTATAGGTGTTAACTGTTAGTCTTTGCCCTACACATTTCTGCATGACTTTGGCTCAGGAAAAGAATTTTTTCTTTTTTATTTTGGATACCTGCATGAGCATTTGAGCCAATAGAGAGGCCAGCAGGGCAGAGCTCCTGGGTGTGCTGCAAGTTTTGTCCTCTGGTGTAATCTTGCTGAGCACCCAGACATTGAAGAAGAGAAAATGGAGTCATCCTTGATGATCTTTCCCTCCATACATAATCCAAATAATTAAATTCACTTAGCTAGATAAACAAGTTTTAGTTCTGAAACAGGATAACCACAGTGGATCTTTAGACAATCCTCTAAGGCAGCTGGCAATGGACTAACTTCATTTATGTGGTTTAACATTTGCTTAGCAGAAAATACTACTACTTTTCTCTTCTTGACAGGTAGATAATCCTAAGAGGTTTGACTACCACATTAACATCCAAACCACAAATGATGGGTAATCTGAAAAGCTGGATTTTCTGACACACACGCAGCCTTTACATCTGCTTTCTACATCAGAGCCTGAATTAGTTCTAATGTTGTGTTTGTATTAAATATGTGGATTAATGGAGCTCAGCAAGAGTGCTGAATTAGCTCTTCCTGTCTCCAGTGATTTGGGCTGCAGCTCTCCATGCAGAGACAGATGTGCTGCTCCTTATATTTGGTGTTCTGCGCTTGGAAAAAACTGTGGCTCACTACAAAATCAACAGTTGCCTGTTCAAAAGAAGAAATTCTGGGCATCTCTTAGAACTAAGTAAATTTGGAGGTGGCAGGAATGAAGTCCTACAGGGGAAACATTTTGAGACTCTTGGCTCAGAGTGTAGCCCATCAACTGTGCCATTGCTCAGGGAGAACTGGCCCCTCTCAGGCATAGCAAAAGACCAAAGTCCTGATCTGGGACCCAAACAATGAAGATATTTTGCTTCAATGTCCTGGCTCTGTCCCAGCTCAGGTAATTATTCCCACTTATCTAAATTTCTTCCTCCATTTTCCCTAACATTTAGCAATTTTCTTCTCTTCCTGTCTAAACCAGCAGTTGAATAGCCCAGCTGGCTGCTGGATACTGGCTGTCCTTTGAATTATGGCTACAAGTCTCCTCTGTGCAGCTTGAAAGGCACCTTGGGACCTTAGGAATTGGGCAAAGGAGAGGAGCAATGTGCAAGTGATGGGTTTTGTTTCCTTTGTTACTGGTCTTACAATTGTGGCACAAGATTTTGGAAGCTGAGAATAGGTAAAGCAGCGTTTCCCCAAGTTCAGAAGTCTGAAAATAAAGGAAAAATCACAATGAAGTTTGCCATGATCAATTTCATCTTTACTAACACTATTATTTCAGTACCTTGCTGAAATAATAGTGTTAGCAAGACTGTGACCCAGAGAGAACACATGTGCTCATGGCTGAGGTGATGGTGACACCTCTGGCTTCCTGGCCATGGTGTGGATGCCACCATGCAGAGCTGGGCTTCAACATCACTTAGGTAGAACTTGGAGGTACCTCAAACTCTGAGCACACAGACTGGGACACCACAAGACTGGAATTGCAATGGGCTGCAGATTTTGATGCCTGAATCAGGGCCATGGACAAGGTGACAGCAATGCCCTGGACTGAGGGCCTGGAGCTGTCTGTAGGCACAGGGACTCAGCTGAAGAGTATCTGCAGATGGGGAAAGGGAAAACCTGTCTTCCAAGCTTTCTGCAAAACTGTGCCTGCAGCTCCCCACTTTACAGGTTACAACAAGTCTGTGGTGACAGCCTCTCCTTTTCCTTCTTTTAAATATAGACGAGCGTACAGGATCCACAGGATCAAGCAAGAGGGGCTTTGGCTTTGCAGCCCAGCAGTTGGGAGGGACAGATCTGCATTGGCATGACTCATTCCCTAAAAATATCTGCATCTCTCCATTGACTGTGCAGGGAGCCCAGGGTGACCAGCTTGATGTAGATGTGTGCTGTGGAGATGCCTGAAATTAGACGAAGTAAATCCCGTCCCCAAAGCCAGCCTGGTAGGAGGTAGTGTGGGATGGTGTAATGCAAGAGTCTACATGTGAGCTGGAAGTCTGCACTCCCACTGCCAGCTCCGGGGATCTGCTGAACGTGGTCGGTGGAGCCTAGGAAGCGATTTGTCTCACTGTAAAGCAGACTCCTACGTCTGGTCAGTGAATCACTCTCTGCACACCCACATTTCTGCAAGATGGATCCTATCCCTGAAGTTAGGAGAGATGAATATCACCCCTATGTCTTGTTCCTCTTTTTTGTGTCTGCTGCTGAGTTTCCAATGTGCTCTAGCACTAAATCAGTTGCTCGAGTTAGGCTTTAGTTCACTTTTCCTCCATCTCCAACTGAACCACGATAAAAACATTTTGATGTTTATTTTTCCAAGCTCAAAATCTTCCAACCCTTCCTCAGTCTGAGGGAAGCCCTTTAGTATATACACACCTTAGCAACGCATCAGGACCTTCTTCCTCCTCTAATTTCTATATTAAGCTTTTAAAACTCTCCATTTTTGCAGAGAACTCAACCTGGCTGGCCCTTTTGGACTGCAATTGAAATAACACACATCTTCAGCATTTCTTCTTTCCCATCTGGATGCTATGGAACGTTGCAAGGGGAAAGTTTCTCTTAAACAATTGTGTGTCAGGTGCACAAATTACAGAACTAATACAGGCTGTGATTACATTTTGTGTATGGGTTTTCAAGGCATATGATAATGAATATTAATAGAAACTATTTCTCCGGTAAATGATTATTTTCTCAATAGTTGGTGTAAATAAACCCACTTGGATATGAAACAGATTTTTTGATGTCTATATCAAACAAACACAGTGATGTATTTCCACAAGAAAAGGCACACCTGCCAGTATACAACAGTAGAAATGTAAATATTTGCAACTTCTGTGATAATTAAAACCAATCCTCCCAGGCCTAACTCGTAGCATCTGAAGACAGAATTTAGGTTCATTAGCTAACAAAGAAGGAAGAGGCACAAAAGCAGAGAGACTGAAATGAAATTTGAGGAATCAGCCTGAGAAGGCAGAGTCTGCCTTGACACCCTCCAAGTGCTTGTAAGCAAATGTCACAGCCAAATTGGTCACTCAGAAAATCATTCCCTCACAGTCAATGGGGACAAACTAGTACCTAAGGCAGGATTCCCTCATCCATTTTAAATTCCTAATTATGATGAAGTGAATCATTGGCTCTCTGGACTAGACCTCCCCTGACCAGAGAGGGAGCTGAGAGTTACCAGAGAAGATTCGGGCAATTAGTCTGATGTACAAAAGGTATAAAAGCCCACATTACAATCATGTTTTTTAGATTAAATGTAAATTTTGCCAATTTTAAAATAAGGAAAGGGTCATAGACCTCAAACTTGGCTTATTTATGTGTTTGAGGGACTGTATCCCAGTCAACTTCATCTTCCACTCCCTTTTATTGCACTGTAGTCAGAGTATTTGGAGCTGTAGCCTCCTCTGAATTGCTTTACTTAGCAAGTAACCCTTGTGTAAGGATGTGATACCTTGGGAAGGCTGAGCTGGAACAGAGACTGGACAGAGCTAAGAGAATAAACTAGATATTTGTTAAAAGGCCTTTAAGCATACACCTTGGGCAGCACAAGAGCCTGGCCAGGGCTCCACCCAAGGTGGACCCAAAATGCTCACAATATGGACCACAGGCCATGAGGTCTCACACTTTTATAAGTTTCTGTACATTTGCATATTCGGGTTTAATTGTCCAATTACAGCTTCAGGTTATGAAGTCCCATCCCTCGTTTTCTCTCTTCAGCCACTGTTGTTCCTGCTTTGGGGCCTGAAAACTTGTAACAGCTGTTCTTGATCTTCAGCAGGAAAAGGATTTTTGTTTACCTGCCTGCTCTGTGCAGAGAGCTTACTAACACTTAATGTGAGGCTCAGAACTACACACCAAGGCAGCATAGAGTCTGAAAAACATGAAAGCTAAATTTAAGGCATCAGATGGAGTTGCAGAATTGGAATTGCAGAATTGGGCTGGAGGGGACCTTAAAGATCACCTGGTTCCATCCCCTTGCCATTGCCAGGGACACCTTCCACTAGCCCAGGTTGATCAAAGCCCCATCCAACCTAGCCTTGACAGGTAATGGGCAACAACATCAACTTTAGGAAGATATCCAGAGAAAAAATCATAAAGGGAAGAGACTGCAAGGCAGGGCAAGGGAGGAAAAGGGAAGAGAAAGGAAATTTGTGTGTAAATGCCAGTGTTTCTCTGCCAAAGTGGAAGTCTTCTTCAGGAAGCAGATGTTATCCCTAAAGAGCTGTGTTTACTGAAACATTAAAAATAAAAAGGAGTTTTGACAGATTGTTTCTGGCCTCCTACTGTTTAGTTGCAGTCAAATCTGTCAATAAGAAGTGGACAGGAGACTTGAGGGAATATCTGCAGACATCTATTCTGAGGAGATCAAAGGGAACTTCACTGATGATTTTTCTGTCCTACTGACTCATTTTTTCAGAATTTCTAGACACATGGAAGGGTGTTAAAAAGATGAAGGGGTAAAAAAAAAGAGCAACGTGCTGCTCTTCAAAAAATTACAAAACTTAGTCTATTACATCCTCCAAATCTGGCTTCAATATCTTATAAAGGGAACAAATATTGAAAGAAATGAAAAAGCCACAACAGACCTAATAGTCCTTATACCATCCATACTTGTGGGTTATGACCTTTTTAAAGCATCTAATCATCCAACTAAGCCACTGTGTGCTCTTCTCATGTTTTCAGTGTTGTTTCTTTCCATTTCCTTCTTTCTCTGCTGCATCTTTGCTGCATTTTCTTCTGTTAGATCACAATCTCTTCGAGGCAGGAATCTTCTCTTAGAGTTTGTATAAGTAGGAGAGACATCTGACTGAAGCCCTGAGGTGCTGTCGTGAGACACAAGAAGGAGCAGGAGGAACAGTGGGGTTCAAGAAGAGAAAATAAAAACCAGGCAAACCAGGTTCACGAAGGTTTGTGTCTGATTACATTGTTAAAGTGTCCAACATGCTGCTCTTGGATTCTGCATGGTCACTAATTCTCTGTGCCTAATTCCTTACCCAAATCAAAGATATATAGAAAACAAATAACAAAGTACTCCAGAGCAGGCTGCTATTTTCCAAATGAATTCAAGAAGCTCAGGTGAACTTTGCATTAAACCAATTTGCCTTCATGAGCAGAGAAGCAGAGCACAATGCTCAGGCACGTGGTTCGATTTAAGAACGTGAGAAAGATCCTGAAGTTAATGGGCTTAGTCAGAGGTTGTGTAAGCTGGGCAATACAAGGCATGTCTTGGTTGATATCACTGCAAAATGTCACAAAGATGAGCCTTTCTGAGGGAACACATTTCCATTCTCTGTCAAGTTTCTTTTCCTTGAAGTGAAGAGGACAAACAATTGCTCTTGACTTTCTCGGACCCTGAAGTGCCTTTCACAGTTATTTCCCTTTTCAGAAGTGCAAATGAGGCAAGTAAAAGCATAGACCAGATCCAGAAAAGATATTTTAATATCAGATGCCCGTCCCAACCCCGTTCATGCCAACAAGACTGCTCTGTGCTGGGAACGCACCTGGCCCTGGTTCATAGGTCTGAGTACTCCTAATTCACTTCAACAAGACCTAGATTCTCAAAAATAAGGCAGTTTATAACTATTTTCTATCAGTGACAGCAATGGGGTTAAGACCTTTAAGAGGAGCCTTCCCTGACTGAGGTGCTGAAATACATGAATTCACATGACCCAGCTAAATGGATTGGATTTATTGGCCACTTTTCAGGAATATAATTTCAAATGAGTAAAAAAAAAATTAAAAATCCTTGTTCTGCAGCCTGATTTAGATACTTGGGAAGTTCTAAGGTGTTTTGGGGCTCTGTCCTGCTTTCAGTCCTGATTACAAAATTGATATTTAATGGTATTTTTTAAAAACACACAATGACTCCCTGAATACAAACCCAAGCTTCAGTGGCATGATTCTAATTTTTCCTGCTGTATAGTGCAAAAGGAGGAAAAGGAGAGGAGCAATACAAGACAAAATGAAAATTCAGACCCATTTCTCTGCTGTTAGGTGGATTATTTAAGGAAGGTGATGCTTTTTTTGGTAGGAGAAAAATTCAGTGACAGATTAGCCCTGGTGTCAGTGAGACACACACGGCTCAGTTCTAATGCTGTCTAATTGCCAATACAAAAGATATTATCTCTATTAAAACATGAACCCAAAGCTCTGATTTTCATGAAACTGGTAGGCAAAGCTGTGGGAGGATTAAAAAAAAAATCCCATCTTGTTTGCTAAATCAGTTGGTGGATGCAGTAACGTAGGGGCTGAACTCACCGAAAGCCATGCTGGAAATCGTACAGTCACTTTTCCCCAGGCTGAGCTCAAGACTGTGTGGTCTGTCCTGTGAAAAGTAGATGAGAAATCCAAAAATAAAACAGCTGACAGTAAGTTGTGATCAGCAAACCATACATATGTAAATCATCGCTGACCCTGAGAAGAGCTGCCTCCGCAATATGATAAGGTCTGAAACCTGATTGAAATTTTTCATAAAGGGCATTATTTTGGAGGCGATCCTTAAACAAGCAGAGCAGGCAGATCATCAGCCTCTTTCTTCCATAGGCACAAAAATAGGTTACTGGTGAGAGGGACTTTGGCCAAATGAATTTCTTTTGAATTCAGATGCTGAATTTTTTTATATCTCGGAGCGCTCTTTAATGACAGCGTAGTTCTGGGGCACAATTATATAATTATTATTGTACTGTTAATGCACAGGAATTTCCTTGTGTTATCACCACTGCCATTGCAATAAAGCTGATAAAGACCTCTCACAATGCAATATTAATAATGTTAGAGTATGCTGGATGCTGTAAGACATCACTGTCCCTCATTGTGTCCTTTTAGCCTCAGTGATATGATGGAGCAGTATGACACAATCCACCCCCATAGCTAATGCATTTTGGCCATTAGTGTTTTTACTTTTTAATAAAGGAAACAGAAACAACAGAAAGATTTGGAGTTTGTGCCCACATTTCTCAGCTACAAGAGAGTGGTGGTTTTTTTGTTTTTTCTTTTTCCTCAAGAAGTCTGAGGGTTATATATTAACTGAAAGCCCAAATTTTTTCTGTTTTGCTGTGAACAAGACCAGGAGCTGGAAGGGCTTCATCTCTGCTCCTCATGTGAACTATGCTCATGTAGCTTGGAGGAGAAAGAGGAAAGCTGGGTCTTCAGAGATCCTCTGTGCTGGTGCCTGCTCACTCAACGATATTCAGATCAGAACCATCTTCCTAAGATGTCTTTCTCCTAACTTCTATTGCTTCAAATCTCGAGTCAACCACTTCCTTTTTCTGTCAATCTTTCCTGTTTTCCCAATAGCTGACCATCTGAGAGGCTGCAGATGTTTCAGCAGCAGCATGATCCCCTGGAAGAAGGATCAATCACAACAAGTTTCAAGGCTGCCCTTGCTGTGGCTGTACCAAGATCCTCTCAACAGCTGCAGATTTTACCCACTTCCATTCAAATATTGTGTCTGTACAGTGGGATGGGCCAGTCTGGATGGAAAAGACTGGTTGAGTCACAAAGGTCAGTCTGTCACCTCTGCATGGTCTTTTTAATGCATGCACCCTCAGAGTCATCTAGGAAGCCATGGAAAGTCCATTCTTCCCATCCTTCTGTGTGCCCACCATTTTGCCTGCCTCCTTGCCCAGCAGCTGGACCTCATCTGCCTTGCTGCCACCCCTACAGCTAAATTCTATTTCACCTCTCATCAGTTGTCCAAACAGCCTAAAGATCCCTCCTTAAGAGCCTCATACCCCACCTCCCTGGCCTGGGGCAAGTGCAGAAATTTCATCCCTTTCCACCATCAGCCTCAACCCTTCTCAATGTTGACTCATTGCTCTAAAGAGAAGGGATATCTTTTACCTGCCTGAGCCATTCTAGCTGCTATACCTTTTTTTCCCCTGACCTACCTTAACTATTACCCTCAAAAAGCCCAGTGGGGGAGAAGGTAGAAAATGACTGTGAGGGTACTACTCTGGGTGCAGAGGAAGAAGGACATCTCCATGTCCTCACTCACAGTCCTGCTCTGCAAATGCTCTTTTGTGTGAGTTCTCTCTTCCCCCCCAAGGATGGTGGGTGTTTCTGCACACTGTCCCTTTGAGTGTTTGTATGTTGTGCTAAGTAAGCCATCTTTCCTAAATTAGCCCTCTAGCTTTTCCCCACCCTGTCTCCAGGTACATCTTCTTCCTTCCCATTTCTTTCTCCCACCTACAAAGAGAGAACATTCCTGATTTAGTAGTCTCCGTGCTTCTGCCTGTGGGAGTGTGTGTAGGGCTCACAAATGGAAAGGACAACTCCAAGACACAACTATTCCTCTGTTTTTGGGCCAGGACTGATGGAGGAGAAGGAAGGAGGGTTGCTTTCAGGTTCAGCTGAGGCCAAGCAGCTCTCAATTAATCTCTTGTTCACTACAAGGGCTGCAGCATCTGTTGGATACACAGAGCTTCCCTTGGTTTTCCAGAAAAACAGGCTGTCCTGAGTCCCTTCTGTGCTCTGCCTTAGCTCCAAGCAGCCTTGCTTGCCCTCACACATGGCACAGACCAAGAACCAGTGACCTTATAAACCCCAACCACACCTGAAATGGTGGGATGTTCCAAAAAAGACTCTCTTCAGCTGTGCCTGGCAAGTAAAGGGAGAGCTGGGGGTGCCATGGGTGCTGCATCCAGCCACCTGAGTGACCACCCCAGGTACACCTGCACAGAACTGTGGACCTCTGTTCTCCACCTCAGTATTCACAAATTAACTCACACATTTTTCACCAGTGTCCATGACCACACACTGCACTGAACTGTTACCCAGATCTGTTCTGGCTACTATTTAACTTCATTTTTTACAAACTCCACAAAAATGTACATGAGAAGCCAGACTATGCACTGGTTATAACGTAGAACTTCCCTGGTAACTCCAGTACCAAGACAGAATCAGTTCCAGGCACCTTCAGAGCAAGACCTGTATCTGCCTTCAGACAGGAATTAGATTCACAGTCTATGAATTTATACAAGCAATGAAAAGGAAAAACTCTAAAATAACCTGCTCACTGTAAAAAGACTTTAAGAAATTTCCAATGAAAGCATTTCCAGGTGGAACATAGCTTGGAATCAGTTTTTATAACAACTAGCACTGGGGTAGTAGACATTTAACACCCACAAGAATTTAAAGGAGTTGTTTTATCTGCTGGAAGAAAACTGTACTATTCCACTAGTGTGATCAAACAGAGTGAAATTTATAGGATGAAGGAGGAAAGCTATTTGAATTGGATCAAAATCACCTAAAAGTTCAAAAAGGTTGTACGTACAAGACATACAAGAACAGAACATGCAAAGGTCTGAGTTTTGATGCTTTGTGTCAAGCGATGTGAGACTCAAATCTTGGCATAAGTCCTTTTTAAAATCTAACATTTTGTTCAGAAGTGTATCTGTAGCTGGTGCCTATAATCCAGTAATGTAGTCAAGTAACATTAGTGTAAGGAGGTTTATTAAAAAAAAAAAAACACTCAACAACTAAAGCTCCATTGTCTCTAGACAAATCTCCAAAATCCTTATCAAATTCAGTGCCTGTTATATAGCATATGTAAGAATATTACAGCTTCTTTCACCCTGGCTTCAGGTAACTACCCAGACTTTAAATCTGAGACTCATTTATTTATTACCTCTAGGTAGACATATTAAGTCCATTGCTATTCTCATTAACAAACAGTGGTTTCCCTGTACATTACTTCAACGGCCAACTATTTTTATAATTAGCTGCAAATTTTAGCTCAAAGTAACACTCTCCTGTCTTAAGCTGTTTTAACAAATTCAGGCCCTTGGTCTTGATCTAAGTGAAAATCCAGTGAAATTGGTGGAAAGGCTTGCATGGACTTCCAGGGGTTTTGGAACAGCTCTTATGCACATGCTATAATTTGTTCTTAGAAATGTGGTTATTTGTAATCTCATCCATGGATAAGCAATATTGTTTTAACAGAAGCTAATACTGCCTGCCTATTACTAATCTAAGCCAATGCTTTTCATTAAAATGTTCTGCTTTCCATTTCCTATAACTCTGCAAATTTTTGGCTGTATAAGAGGAGGTTTTCCATACTGACTGTTTGCCTCAGGTTGATTCTTTTCAATATAATCAAAAGCAGTCCAGGGTTTTCTAAGAACACTCTTGGGGAAAAAGAGTGGGTGAAAGTCCAGCTTACTAATATTAAATATCACTATCCTTTTTAAAAATTATTTTCCAAAACTTCCATCAGCTTTTTCCTTAGGATGAGAGACTTAATATTTGGGAGGAAGGGTGTCATTTTCTTAGCATCTTTTACACCCCATAATTCTCTGTGATTTTTTGATGTACTATTGTTTCTTGATACGTTGTTCCAATCTCTGTCTAGACGAGAGTAGATTTTGGGAGAGAAAGAATATTTTTTACTTCACACTTGTTCATTCAACTACCACTTTGTATTTTGGTCTAGGTGGATCACAGAGCTGGCAAACACTGTGATCCTCCTGCCCTGGAGGGACAGCAGAGACAAGAAAAACCATCTTCCTAAAGAGCCTTGAGGGCTCTGAATCCCCTCCCCTTCCCAGAATGGCCTGTATGTTTTAAGAAGTATTCATTTCTTACTGTTTTGCCAAGTGTTTTTTCTACCAAAACCTGAAGCCGTCATTCCTCTGACTGCACTCATCTGCCAGAAAGCAAAATCTCTAGAGAGCTGGAATTGACATCATTAAATAACATATCTAAAATCATATTTTGATAGCCAGTTATTGTTCTCTGGATGTCAGTAAGATACCTTTTTCCGTATAGTTTCATGGTAACTGGGCTAGGGTTGCTTTTCCTGTATGAGATTTTCACATCAGTAGGCTTGGCCTTGAATATGTGTTGACCTTTATGATACGGTGGCTGGACAGGGAGAAAATTTTGGAAGGCAAGGACACCCAAACAAAAGGAGACACTTCCATGTTCACCTGACATGAGCAGGAGGCATAGGGAAAACAAGAAATGGATGGAAGATGATATTTCACTTCTTCTCCTGAGTAAAGCAGAGAAAAACCAGGACCTAGCACAGACACTGTGCCACAGGGCAAAGATGGAGAGGCAGGTGTCTGTGTATCACTCCAGCTAAAATTAATCCAGTATCTGAATGACCTTGTTGGAAATCTAGTTGTGTGTTCATGGCACCACAGCCTCAGGAACAATGCTCCAATGCAAAGGACCACTAAGGTCCAGTGGGAATTTTGCAATTCATATTTTTATCCTGCAAATGATCACTGCAAATCTTGAATGAGGAGGATCTCTCTGATGCCCTGACCATCACTCCACCTCCAAAGGCTCCACATGCACAGGTGAGCCCCTGCTGATCTGACAGTCCAAGTGGCACATTCCATTGCTGCTACTACACCAATCCATTACTTTGCAAAGCACACAGTCAGCGTACAGCCCTAAATAGAGCCAAACTATTCCCTGCTGTGTGGTGCTGAATTTGTGAAAAGAAAAAAAAAAAAGAAAGGTAAGAGAATTCCACTACAAGCTCAAAAATACTGTTGTTGCTGTTGCACAGCTCTGCACCCAACATAAGACAATTCCTCTCTCATTAAGTCGTGATGAATGATAGACATGGCCAGCGGCTAAGACTGGTTCTTGGATCAAGTGTTGTGAGAAATGCCTCTCTACCACCAGGCAGGTGAGATCATTTCTTTTTCCCATTATACTAGTTTCTTCTCTCTGTTCCTGAGTAACACAGCATGATTTGATAGTTTCTGCCTCTAAACTATTGACGTATATTTGCTTTGAGAGGGCCTCCTAAAGTGTGAAGAATGGGCCAGAGAGCTCCTAACTACTCACAAAGAGTGTAGCTGTTAGGCTGGAGCCTTTGTAGTACTTAACTCTTTGCCAGGTGTTATAGAATTAGGGAACTCCAACTGGTCTTGTAGGATTTTCTTCAGGAGAAGCAAGAAAGTAGCTTTCCTGCATTCTCATTCCCTCAGCAGCAACCTCTCTTGAGCTCTAGATGTTCTTTATCTGCCTCTACCTCTTTAGAGCTTGTGCTTGCACATTCCCAGGTGAAAAACCACCCGCAGCAGTACTGCAAAGTGTCCTTCAGAGAGGACAGCAACAGCTTCTTCATTGAAGGAGACACTCAGGAGCGTTTGGTGGACTGATGCTAAGGAGAACAGGATTTTGTTTCTGGTGCTATTCCCAGTTAATTTTGACCATGAGCAAAATGTTCTTTCCCTGCACTTCTCTCGGTCAGTGCCTTGTTCATTGTGGCCCTGACTGCAGATTTCATCATATATCAGGTTTCTGTGTGCAATATTAAGCAGACCTATGCATTTTTGGAGCAATGAGACCTGAAGACTGCAAAGGAATGTCTTTACAATTAATCAGAAGAGGTGTAGGGAGGAAGCCACAGTGCTGATCCCCTAATCACCAGTGCTTGTCCCCTTCCTTGCTGGTGGTGTTCAATCAGACAGTAACAAGCACTAATAATTTGAAATCTTTCATTCTTAACTGAAAACTTAAAAAGGAATAAAAGTTCTGCTTGTTAGTAAAGTGCACATGAGATCTGCCTTTTTTTAGACAAGGAAAGAGAGAGAGTTATGTAAATCATGTTTGTAAACCTTGGATGCTTGACCTGGACATGTTAGTATGGATTGCTCGCAAGTGTCAAAACAGAGCTGGAGGTGAAAGGGCAAATTCTAAACCTTACATTATTTGAAGAGAACAACAATCCAATTAAAAAAATACCTTGGAGAGGAATGTGAGTTGCAGAAGTTGGGTCTGGATCTCAGACTCTCCGAGAGTTCCAGGATATTTATTCCTGTCGAAAATTTTGGCTTGGATTGTTGGCGGGAAGAGTCAGCCATGAATTTTGGATCTAACTTCAGACTATTCTATCATAAGTTCCAAAGAACTAGATGTTCTCATCTAGGAATTCATTTTTTTTTCTTCAAAAAGTGATTCACTCAGCATGACTAAGGGCATGTCTACATGGATGGACGAACAACTCCTTCCCACTCATCCCACCAGCCAGCTCCTCTCCAGGGGTCATATGTGGCCACCTTGGCATGGGGCTGCATGTGGGTTAGTAGAAGTACTATCAAACAGACAGATGCCTCAAGTAGATGCTGTGGCGTGAATAACAGCATTTGCCTCCTTTTAGATCTGACCTTAATATTCAGAAAATAGAGAATTTTCTTTTTGTATTTAAGAAGAAAAAAAAAAAATCTGAAATATATGTGTGGATGAAAGCATATGTATCTGAGGTTCTCAGATACATACAAAAAAATCCCTTTGATATATCTTTTGACTCTGATCCTACAAAATTTCTGTCCATTTGAATGGAATTCTACATGTAAGTGCTTTTCTGGGTCAGGGCCACTGCCAGGAGAGTGGAAAGTATTTCCTATATTATTCTTATTGCACAGCAAAGGGATTGTAATTAATATCTCCATTACATTCCAGCATATTCAACCTGCAATACAAACAAAGCTGTAGAGAAAGTGCCTATATGCTTTTTTTTCAGAGTACTTTACCTATCAGAAGTTTAGTAAGTCTCTTGTTTACACCAGAAATGTCAAACATAAAGATAGATGGAATTTATATGCAGAAGAGAGCACTGCCCATAACTGGAGCTTCACAGCTTCAAACAGAAACTTTTTAAGGGTAGAGCACCCATCAGCTAAAAAAAAAAAAATAGGTCTTGCAAAGAAACACATAAAGCTCTTCATTTCTAATTCCAGTGCACACAAGGTAGACCAGAGGTGGTGACTGAGTGTCCTAAAGTAAACAGCAAAAGTCTCTGTGACTTGAAATAAAGCCATTGCATTCTCCTATCCAGACATTTCAAAAGTATTTCATGTCCCAAAGTAATACTTGTGAATCCTATCAAAAGACCATATATTAAGGCAGGAGCACATAAGCAATTTTTAGTTATTTACAAAAGAACTAAGTAGCTCAAATACTGCTTCAAATGAGACCTAAACACTTGAAATTCCTCAAAAATCCCAAATACACTGTGTACACACCAAAATTGTTTTTCTCTGGAGCTCTAAGGGCACTAAGCCTCAAATCTTGCTGGCTGCATAAATGTGGTCACCAACCATGGCCAGACATCCTTGATTTAATACATGATGGTTGTCTCTTATTTTGCTAGAGGTACAAAGATGTGATGAGGGCTGCAGCAAAGATAGAGGTACAGGGTGGTGGATTCCCTCTGTCAGTGTCTGTGGTGCTAATTTTTCTAAAAGCGAAATTCTCATCCTCAGTCTTGGATGTTTCCCAAGGACAGGTAAAGACTGGGGAAAGGAGTGATTGGTGGTCAAGGGAAAAGTCCTGGGTTTGTAGCCCCTGCTATGGACTTTCCACTGTTCCTCCCTTGATGATTTAAGGAAAATGACACAGGATTGCCAGGAAGCCCAGCTGTGACCTCCTCCAGCTCAGAGCTCTTATGGTTAGGCTCAAGTTAGATTTTTCCTTCCCCTCTGGCCAGCCCTGTGAGTCTGCCAGTCCTGGCTGTTCTGCACCCCAGGAGAGCAGTGAAGGCAGAGATTGTCCCAGCATTGTTGGGAACTGATGGGGGTGGACAAAAGGGATCCATGCCCCTCCTGCTGAGCACAACTCAGAGACCAGGGTGCTCCTCCTGTCTGGATGTGTTACAGTTGGGTAGTGGCACCCTGGGCTTTGGTGTCTTAGGAGAATTGGGCAATATCACCTCCATTTTTCCCCAGACTGAGGCAGCTATGATTCCAATGAAACAGCATAATAACATCAAGCAGTGAAGCTTGGGCAGTGGTTTTCCACTCTCATATCAATGCTCATGGACAGGAGAAGCCCATCAGGTTCATGTGTGCTCTTCATGCAGGAACAGCACAGGGAATGGATGTGGTGTCAGGGATGAGCTGCACACATCAGGGAAGCTGTCATCCCAGATTAGCTCACCTCTTCTATCACTCAAAATCAGGGAGCAGAATCCCTGACTCCCAGCTTCTCAGTGCCCCTGAACACCAGGGGAATTTGGTTTTCCCCTTTAACTCCCAGACAGGGCAACAGTGTCTGCCAGGTTGCATGAAAGGACAGAAGTTCTCAGAACTCAGCCTAAAGCTGGCCAATCTCAATGGTAATTATGCATCATCAAGCTTCCTCACAGTGAGAGAACACCAGGTCCTAAAGGGCTTTTTAGCAAAGACCTTTTTATCTGCTAGATTCAGCATGTGGAGGTTGAATTTATTTTGAACAGAAAAATGCCCATGCTCCTTTTCTAAAAGCCAGTGCAAGTAACGCAAAAATATAGCAGAATACAAAAAAAAAAAAAAAAAAAAAAAAAAAAAAAAAAAAGAAGATTCTCCATGAATGGTGTTATCCCAGAAAAGATGAGATTTTTATTTTTTCAGGAAGAGAATACTTAGCTGGATATACCACTAGGATATACCACTAGTAGAATAACAATGGGATTTTTAGTTTTGTTTTCATGAGCTGTTCAAAAGGTTTTCTGGCCTTAAAATGAATAAAATTTCTTCTCAGGTTCTATAGCCATTTAAAGTTCAATGGTCTTATAAAAATCAGGCAGATTTTAGTTGATTATGTTTAGATTTTAAGTGTCTGCCAGTGAAAACAAGCATTTGAAAACACTGGTCTTACACAGAAGCAAACCTCAGAATTCCTAGATTGGAAGGTCATGATTTGTGCTGGCAGGCAATATCTTCTAATATTAATTGTAGCATATGCAGACACTTCCACATTTCCTGCAGACCAGTATTTGAAAGTTACTTTTGAGTATTTCATTTAAGAAAATACATTCTGAACTGTTTCAAAACAAAATTGCTATTTATAAATTTATTCTGTTCCTTTCACATTATTTTGTGACAACTCATTAGCTGCTGTGGTTTATACCTGTCATATAATGGGGTCACAGCAGCATTATCAAAGTGTGTATTTTTGTTCTTAGAGCCTGAGAAGCAGTTGTGATTTAATATTGATTGAGGCATCCTATTTAGCAGCCCATCCTCTCAGAGTTGTAATGAAATAGCTTTGTGCTTCGAACAAGGAGAAAAGATGAGATTTCTGTGTACTCTCAGAATAGTGACTGTTTTCAGTTTCTTGGAAGAGATTTCTGAGTATCACAATAAATGGTACAGAAAAGGCATTTTTTCTTAACCAGTTGAAGTGCATAAATTGTGTTTTTCTCTTCTGAGTGTTCTGGTGGAGCTGTGCTGTTTTCCCCATAGAGTTTGGCCAGGACAGTCTAAGCATGGGACATGGCTCACCCTAGTGCAAAGAAAATCAAAAAATACTCAGAATATGCCCCTGTGGGTGCCAGGCTCCTCACTGTAGGCATGGCTGGATTTTGATATGGCTCTGCCCAACAATCTCACCACTGCAGTTCAACCAGCCCTGTTCTGACCACTCTGTAGAGAAATCCAGAAAAACACTTATGTGGGGAATTTCTGAAGATTTTTGGAAATTCAGATCATTTAGCTGATGGCCACCCTTCAATTACCAGGTCAAATAAAATCCTCTTCTCCTCAAATCCTTCCTTTAATTCAAGGTTCATTCCTGTTTCACATGTGTAACTATGACTTTATATTTTTGTGAGGGGCAGATTTCCACCATGGAACTGAAATCCATCAAAGTCACTTCTCTGGAGCAATCAATCTGGTTCCTGAAATTGGATCTGATTTGAAAGCTGGACAACCATTTACTTGAGTGGGAGTGATGAGACCCAGAATTTGGGCTTGACCAACATCAGGGTAATTATCTTGGAGTTGATTAGCTCTGTTTAAGCTGAGTCCAGCTCTGATCCTCCCAAAGTTTCAGCATCCTGAAGTCCATGATTCTGCTTTGATTCTGCCTTAATTCACATACATCTTGAGTAGCATTAATCCAAATAACATTATCACAGTTCCCATACTGGCTATGATCAGAAAGATAGTGAATTTGTGGACAATGTTTTGAATTTAAACAATTCCTTACCCAGTAGGTTTCCATATTATGCTGTAAGCTGCATAACAACTTACACTGATAACACTAAAAGTATACTGCTACTGAGAAAAATAAAGCATTTTTCAGAATTCACTCTTCCCCCTTTCCCATAAAAAATTAAAAAAAAAAAAAAAAAAAAGAAAAGAGAGAAACCAAAAGGAAAAGAAAAAGAATTGGCAGCAGAATGAAAATCAAGATTAAGTGTTTATCTTCAGAATGCATATGGTTTAGGTAGCTCCAATGTGACCTTCCACTCAGATCTGACCTATGAAGAACACAGCTAAATTATGTATAATGGTTTTGTGATGAAATGCAATGCCAATTATAGGAGTGAGATGAAGCCATAAACATACTGCACATAAAAATCAGAGAAGGAACTTAAATCCCAGTCCCAGAACCAAAAGATTAGTGCTCTTACCACTGACTGTAGTCAAAGCTTCCTTCTGGAAATGAAGGTTACATTTCTTCTTGTATTCCTGCTGTGTGGTCAGGAGAGTAATTTAAATGCTTTCAATAATATGGAGGTTAGAGTTTTCATCCTTTTTCTTTAGGAAGTCTTCCACTTTTAGTGCAATATTTTTCAATCAAAATTCAGGCAATTTACTTGTAAGGCTAAAAATGGATAATGACTTTTTGGTCAATTGCTTTTGACTGTCAATATGAAGCCTGCATTACCATTCCACAATATCATTAAACAATCAATAGCAATTAGTGTCTAGTCAAGCCTGGTGTTTTAATCATTTAAATCAAAATGCCCATAATTGTTATTGTATGTAAATATTTGAAGATGTTTATAGTGGAGATGAATTTTACCCATCTTGCCAAGAGAACTAGCTTTACAGAGAGCAAAGGCAGGCTTTAAGCCTCATTTCTCCTCTTGCTGGAACTGGGAAAAAAGGGTTTGGGACCTTTCCATATCAAGGGCCATATAAGTTTGTTGGTGAGTGACCAGTGTGTGCTGGGGCTGTCAGAGCTTTGCTTTGCCTAATTTCACAGAGGCTCAGGAAACCCAGAGACTGCATAGAGCATTCAAACCATGGGCTGAATTTATTCTCCATGTCACAGATTAGCAGAGGCTTTTTGTACACAGGAGAGCTCCTGGCTCACAGAAGCCATTGAGGATTATTTTGGGCTAAAATATCTACAGGGCACCAGACAAGGACCTGGAACTCAGGGCACTGGATCTGGGGTACTCAGTGTCTCAGCTTACACAGGGGTATTTTCTGTAATCATCCTGTGGAACATGTGATAGGATTTCACATTTAGGGACATTTTGCTGATAGTGCTTTGTGCTTGTAGCAGTGATCCTTAAGCAAATGGCAGAGCAGCTCTCCCCACTGCTGGCTTTACCCAGAGTTGTCTCAGCTGAGCACAGAGAGTTACATCCAGGGCTGCTATAAAACTCATCAAAATCAGGCAGAGAATGAATTTGTCCTATTAAACAGACCAAGAATCTTTCCAAGTAACAGCATTTGAATTGCTTTTTAATGGGGTGGACTAAAGCCTCACAAACCACAGCTGCAAGAGTCAGCTATGTGTCCCCCAACCTGCCACATCCATGTTTATAAATCCACATTTATTTGAACACTTCCAGGAACAATCACTTCCCTGAGCAGTCTGTCTTAATGCTTCCAACCTTGCAGCAAAGAAATTTTTTCTAATATCTAATTTAAACTTCCCCTGCACAACTTGAGGCTCTTCTCTTCTCTCTTATGTCTTGCCCCTTGGGAGAAGAGACTGATTCCCACCTGGCTACACCAGCTTCCTTCCAGGTAGTTACAGAATGATAAGGTCTCCCCTGAGCCTCCTCCAGGCTAAACAACTCCAGCTCCCTCAGCTGCTTCTCACCAGATTTGTGCTCCAGACCCTTCTCCAGCTCCTCTGCTGGACTCACTCCAATGCCCCAATGTCTTTGTTGTCATGTGTGGCCCAAAAATATGAGTAACAAGTTCATCCAGCCTGATTCACCTCCCATTCTCCCACACAGAGCAGCTCCCAGTGATGTAGGAATGATTTTCCACAGTCACACACCATTCAAGCTCAGGGGTCCCGTTTTGGAATCCGTATGGGAAGCAACAGCAGGAGAAGGTGTTTGGAGTTGCATCATTAACAGTCTCAGATGATTAAAAAGTCATTAAAAGGGTATTAACTGGATAAATAGAAGTCTGGAAGAAAGATACAAAAGTCATGTTCATGATTTGGGTGTAACAGGACACATTAACAACTGCAGCATTCGATTAACAGGGTGATTTATATTCAAAGGTTTTTAGGAAACACAGAATGGTCTATGAATTCTGCTGCAAACTGACATGACCACCATAATCATTAGAAGGCCAAAGAGATAGGTAAGAAAATCAGGAAACACAAGAGAAAACGCAGGAAAAGCATGGATCATCCAGGCCTGTTGCTGGAGCTGCCACGCAACCAGAGCTGTTCCATGAAGGTGAACCAGGTTGCTACCACAGGCAGTACCTTCATTTTCTAGTTAAAACAAGGAATAGAGATTAACAAAGTGTTGCAGGAACATTAAAAGCAACCCCATGTCATGCACATCAGTTCAAAACATGGAAATACAGAATCTGCTTTCTTTGGATTCAGGTCCTGGTAGCCTAAATATTTTAAATCTGCTTCTTGGCATTCTAAGCCACCACTAGCAGTTTATTGTCCTGGTTACTAATCCAGGCTCCAGCCTGGGAAAGGCTTGCATGTATGCTTAACAATAGGCTCAGGTAGTCCCAATTAAGTCCATGTGCTCAGGGGGCAAAGTCCTTTAAGGGTCAGGGTCTTAGACCTTCTGGACTTTATGTCTGTGCCCTACCTCAAACAAAGAACAGGAGGTTCTTTGTTCTTACCTGGGTAAATGGTAAGGTAAAGCCCAGGAAACAATTTGCACACATGTCCATAACACGAAAGTGTTCAGCTCCATGGTGGAGTGGTAGAAGGACATTTTTGTTTGACATTTCAGTTTAGTGGAGTCTCCGTGGCTCAGATGTCCCTAATGTCATATGGACAGCTTCTAGGAGAATTCTGTTGCAATCTGAGTGTCCCACTGTTAGACACAGCATTTCTGGGAGTAATTTAGTTCTGGATGTCTGAGAAACACAGTTTTGTTCTTCTGGGATGACTGAAAAAATTATTCCTTGTATAGTATGAATAACCAGTGACTACTTGGAAACATAAAATTGCTGACCATAAGGAAATCTCTGCACAATTGGGTTTCCCAGTTCTCCCATTACACACAATTCCTCCTGGCTTTCATAGCTCATGAACAATCAGGTTTTAAATGTTACTTTCGTCAGATTATTTTCTTGTGTAAACCATCAAACTGCAGCCTGAAATAGGCTCAGCAGAACCAATGCAAATTATCAAAGCCAGCCTCCTACACCCTCAAAGTGTTAAGAGCAGAGCCTGCCTTTGGAATCTGAGCCCAATTTCCAAAATATCACACCAAAGGAAGATGCAGCACCAGCATATAATGCCCCCAAACAGAGAGGTTCAGAAAAAAAAACAACAGAAAAAGCCATTTTACATTTCAATAAAAACAGGTTTTGTGTTCAAAACACCTCTTAGAAACGTCACATACCTGCAATTAGGATCTTTATTTATTGAGTATAATGATTTTATTATGTTTAGTGGCTAAACTAACAGTAGCATTCATGACACTCCTGGACCAAAGAGAAAAGAAGACCTGGTTAAAATGTTCCACCTCCCAGTGCTGCTTACATTTTTGCCACTTTATTTTTGCTGCCTCCTTCCCCATTCCTCTCCTATTTCTCTGCATCATCTGAAGTATCTCTTTACCATTTTGGCATCTGGGGGTATCAGAAATGAGGTTGAAAGTCTGTCGAATATCTCCCAGAATTAGTTTCCTAATAGATGTTTCAGCTAATTTTTTTTCATCTGGTTCCAGTCAGCATCCAGGTTTTCTAAAAGACAAGCCAGCAGAGCTGGACAATCAGTACTCAAAGCTAAAGGCTCTCCAATAACATAGCAACAGAGGAAGAATTTTAATAGAACCCACAGGAATTTAGAGACTACATTTTTTTGCCTATATCCTTTTTTGCCTCTCTCTCTCTTTCTTTTTTTCTTTTTTTTTTTTTTTTTTCCTTTTTTTGTGTTTGTGTAAAGACAGACAGGTTTTCCCCTGTGGTGAACTCAAGCAACAGGCAATTTCCAATCATCTCTGAGTTCAGCTATGCAGACTAACGGCCCGGATGCACATACATTGTTTGATTTTTCAGTGAAGTCACTGCCCAATTTCAAGGCTGTCCATAGGGCTCCAGCAGTGCTATCACACTAAATTTTGGGACACCCTACCTTAAAAGCCAGCAGTGCAGCAGGACTGACATGTGCAGCCACAACCAATTTCCCGGGTCACTCCACTGAAGGGCTCTATCATTCCTACAAGTAATCTGCTCCCATGCAGAGCGATGTCAGGATCCCTAAAGGATCTGCTTCCACAGAAACCCAGGAGGAGGAGGAGACGTGAAGATCCCTTAAATCAGAGGGGGGGAAGAAAAGACGCAATGAAAGATTTTTAACAATTTTCTAATATAAAACAGCTCTGCAAAACGAGAAAAGCGGCTGTGGGAAGCAGTCAGAAATCTGCTCTTTATCCCATCTCAGCAGTGCTAAATGGTGAGAAACTTGGCAGAGGGCCCACACTTTTACTTATCTTCTAAGTCTAAAATCATGCTGCTTTATTCTCCCTTCTTATTTCTGTGCTAGACGTTGTGCATAGAAGGGAAAACACTGCTTTAGGTTTGAATTCAGCAGTAGAGACTGTGGCATTTGGGTATTTTATTCTATCAAAATGAGCTTTTCTTCCGAGGTGAAGTGTACAATGTAACATTACTTAATTGCCCACACTGCTTGGTGGATGCTGACATGTATTGTAGAAATGTTAACTGTTTTACATTTCAATGCATTCCCTCTCCCAGCCCTGCTACTCCGCTGCTTTGCTGGGATGAATCTGGCCAGCTGCCAGATAGGAAGCTTATTTTTCACTGGTGATCATAACTCTGGCTGGTTGTAGCAAATAACGAAACTGGCGGTGTTAGGAGGTTTATACAGGAAGCCCTGCTGTGCTGCCTTAATTGGGATCACTCTGCTAGCGATGGAGTAGAAAGGCATTAAGTTAAGACAAATGAACTGCTTATTGGAAACTACGAGCGTCTTTCCGCATCAAGTTCACAGATAGGGAGAGCGAACGCCGCTCCTCTCCCTTTTCTCCCGAGCCCCTCCTTCCATTATTGCAGCTCCCCGGCCGCGCATTCCTCTCCTCCAGCCTAGCAATGCTGCTTTACAGCCCCGGCAGAGATTACATGCATTTGTCTGCCCTAAAGACCGGATGGCATCCTGGGGCTGACTCAATTTTCCCTTGTTCTCCGTGCCCTGCAGCCCTGACGGAGTCAAACTGCGTGGACTTTTCTCTGGGCTGGAGCCTCGTACACATCTGGCCTCTGGTTCCTTTATAACCCTGTTCTCCGGAGGGCCTCCCCACTGCATGGGGCTCAAAGCACAAGGCACAGACCCACGGGAAGAAGGCAATAAACATTTACATTGTGTGGCTCTGGGGTGCTGTGAGACGCAGTGTCAACCTCGAGGTTCCTGCAGCCAAGACCAAATTTTGTCCCTCTATTGTGAGGATGCTGACTCCAGAGACATGCAACACACATCCCACAAATCCTTCCTGTTGTCATCCCATTGTCTTCTTAGGTCCAGGCAAATTGATTCCAGGGATCTGTTCAATTTTCAGGGGTAACTTTGGAAAGGCACATTTACACAATCCTACGGAGACCAAAACTTCACATCAGTGCGTTGGTCCAGCAACCAGTGCCCACAAGAGATGCTGAGAGCTCTGAGAAGGACCAGCTGAGCTGCATTGTGTAAAGAGACAGGCTCCACCTACAGCAATGCAATGAGTCAATGTTTCCAAATGGTCAGAATTAGGTTCGAAAAAAGAATAAATTGAAGAATCTTCTAGGTGCTGATTTGCCCCAGGTAAATTCTAAGCAGCGTACAACAGGTCCCTCTCACCCTTCTATAAAGCTGATCTAAAGCTGCAGAATTCTGCACTTGACAGAATCCACGCCATCACAGGAGGTGGCATCAGAAACCTTGACTCATCACCCATGCAGATCATTGTCTCGCCCTGGAGCTAGGAAAAAAGGAGATTAGGAAATCCTGCTGACATTATTCTTGTAGCAGCACACTGCTTTGTCCTCAGATGTGTACCAGTAGGACAAAAGGATCGAAAACCTGATTTAGATTATTTGCGTCTGATCACAAATTCCTTAGGCTTCTGTAAATTAAGCATTTGAAACAGAGCTTTCTCTTTTTGGTAATGAAACAAGTTCAAACAATGCAAGGACCCTGTGGGCACCTCTTGGAGGAGCTGAATTCTCTTTCCCTCTTCACTTGGCTAGAAAGGATGTCCTGAACTGCTTAAACTGAAACCCTCTCAGAGCTTGAAAATAAAACTGTCTTTTAGGTGCATAAACTAGGCCAGCCAAACCACATCTCAAGCAATACGGGTGTAAATCCTCCACCCTGTTTCTCATAGGAATTTGCTCCCCTCTGTAGGAACATCAGCTCCAAAGAAAGGTGCAGCACCAGAAGGCTTCCCTACAAGTGACCACACTTTTTTCACTTCCATAGAGCAGTCAAACACCCTCTGCAGAGCTAGACCTAGGCAGAAGAGTTCTTCAGCCTGAATCTTCACTCAGTTGAATGCAGGAGAGATCCCAGTGATTTTCCTAGAACCAAGATTTGGGAAGCATCTAAAGCCAACATTTTTGGAGGACAAACTGCGTGCAGCAGAGTGTACAAATCACCCACTGCTGTACCAATAACTCAGTGCTTCCCAGGCTGGCTCTGCTAGTCATACTTCAATAGGAAATGAACTCCTTCTTCATGCAAGACAAAGGTCTGACATTATCCTTCAGTTTTAAAAATACTTAGAGGGCAGGCAAGAGAGTGGTTTAAATCATGGTAAGTGTTCTCTTTCACCTTTTAAGTGTAATATTTTGGTGTGTGCTCTATGTTCAAGGGGGATAACTGAAACCTGGATCATCCAGCCCCCATCCAGCTTCCTCTGCCTCATTTCCTGGAGGCTGGGATAGAGATCATAAACACCATAAACTGGTGTTTCACTCACGCTATTGTCCTTTGAGACCTGATGGCATTTCAGCAATAGCTTGTTTACAACCAGACCCACCAGCAATCTGACTGATTTGATGAGTGCTGCTCCTCCTCATATAAATACCTACAGCTCACTGCTGCTCCACCTTCCAGAGCTCATCATCAGTGTCCTCCTTGCTCACAGGATTTGGATGTAACCCCAGGTTTGACCCCATCATAGCCAAGAACTCTGCCAGGCTTTGGTCAAGTCATGTTGATCCAAAAACATTGTGTAAAGCTGCCCATGGGCTCACCCCACCTCAAGATGTGTCTGAAGAATCTTAAAGGAGGAATTCCCTGGATTTGGCCATGCTGAGCCAAGGATTTATGCTGGTGAAATGAAGTCTTGTAAAACAGGGTCTTAAGAAGAGACAAAAAGACAAGCTGCTTGCACTTTAGATCTTTTTAAGTAGATGGGGATGCCTGTTCATTGCCTGCACTGCATAGACCAGCAGGACTTTCTTGACATACTTTGGTGAATAAATGAAATCATATCAATTTGGTACCTGGCCCATCTCGCTGCTTCCTCATCCTGAGAAAAACAACCTTACAAAGTCCAAATACTGACCTGCCATCAGAGCAGCAGTTGTATTTCCCTCTTTTAACTGTTTTTGCACTTGGACATGATGGCAGAGAACGATACTGCGAACGAAGATTTTTTTTCTCCTCTTCTTTCACGGAAGAAATCAGCTCCCATATCCACAGAGGGGTTGTGTGGGCAGTCTGCCCTCTAGCACCCACTGCAGGGACCAGACACCCTCCAGTGCCCCTGCCCTGGGATTCCCACTGCCATTGGGAATCACAGCGCCACGGTAGGAAAAAGCTGAATTTCATCCTCCAGCCCAGGAGAGACACCAGTAACCCCTGGGAGATGCTCCCAGTCTCATCCACCTTCTGCAAGGGGTGATGAGGAGCTGGAAGGAGTCATGGTGGTGCTGCCATGAGCAGCAGAACATGGGCAGGGCAGGAAAGAAGACCTGCATGTCACCACTGCCTTCTTCCACTCGGATGACAAGTGACAAACTGTGCGGTGACATTCCCGTGCACTGTCTTGACAACCCATCAGCAAGCTGCAAACAGCAAAGTGTGGCAGGATAAGGGGCCTGGCATAAAGGCTTAGGCAAAAGTGGAGGTAGGCTGGAGGAAAGCCAGCAGTTCACATGTAAACATGACAAGGGTGTTATGTCCACAAGGCTCAGAGATCTCCATTTTGGCCTAATAAGAGATAAGAGATGCTTTTTTTTTTTTTTTTTTTTTTTTTTTTTTTTTTTTTTTTTTTTTTTTGGCTTTTCAAGGACAGTAACGTCACAAGAATATTTATCCAGGATACATCAGCACCCTCAGTGCAATGTCTGTGAGTGAATCCACACAGCCCTCTCCTATTTGCTCTCCACCTCCCACAGCCCTGTGCATGGCACAGTGCCCTCCTGTGTGTGATCCCCTAGATCCCACCATGGTCTGCATCCCTCACACACCCCCAAAAAGCCCACCCACCCATGCACCCAACAGTGTAACATCACAGCCCTCCTCCCTGAGCCACATACCTCCCTGAGCTCCACAAACCCCATCCACCAGGCCTGGACTGGGATTCACCAGGAGAGAGGGATGCTCAGCTGCCCCCATGGGTACCTCCAAGCTGCCTCTGCTTGGTCTCATCCTAGCACAGCTTCTAATCCCTGCCACTCAGCTGGGACCAAGCTGACTGGCCCAGTCATCCCACCTATGTGGTTTCTTGAATGCATCATATTGTAAATTCATGCCACAAGTTTAGGAACCTACTTCCCTCAGCAGGGAGATACAATGGTGCTTCAGGGAAGACACACTTTGAGTTTGTGAGGATCCAGAGACACTGAAATTTCCCCAACAGAGAGAAGCAACAGAGAGTGAGGAAGGCTTAGGAAAGAGATTTGTTGCACTGAATCAATCCCACGTACTTCAGGCACAGGAATGGAGTACTTGTGGCCTTTCCATAAGCCACAATTCCATTTCATACAGCTCATGAACACAATGTTTCTTGGCACTAATAGGGACTGACGTCCATTTCTGGTCCATCAAACAAGTCTGAAAGACTGATTCAGCCCTTGGAAAAGTTTTCTAATTCCTGCTTCAAAACTCTGAATAAAAAGCACCTGCCCTGCCCGAAACACTTCACCCCATGTTGCCAGAAAATCCTTCCAGAGCAGACATCAGCTCCAGCCTGCGTCTCTGTGTGATTTTCTCCTCTCTACACAGTTCTGCTCCAGAGATGCTTCTGTGGAGCTGCTTTCCTAGTGCCTCTCCGTTGAGATTTGATCTGTTTATTGAGTTCTGTACAGTGTTTGCTATTTAAGGAATTCACAAGACAGAGGTGAACACTTCCAGCCTAGCTGTGCTTTGAGTTACCAGGACAATCATTTAACAAGTCCCAGGCTCCATGGGGCTCTTCGCCAATTTAAAGGGTTCCAGCAGGCTCCTGTTAACCTCCCTGTATATTAAAGTAAAGTAATTTTTATCCTTAGTTCCTAAATTTCCACAGAAGTTCTTCAGTCATGACCAGAGACAGGCAACCTGCTGGCTGTGAGCAGTCTCAGAAAGTCAGCTTCTTTTCCTGTTTGTGACTTTATCACTAATAGATGCTGATCTTTCCCAAATCTGCACCTACTCACACTTAATTAGCTCAGCTGGTTTATACAAACCTGTGCTGGTATCAGGATTGCTCACACACTGATCATCACAGCTATGAATAAGAGGATCCTGGCTCTTTGTCTGCTCTTCATGTTATTGGGACCATGCACCTCATCCCATCCTTTAACTGCATAAACTGAGAATCACAGAATTGTAAAATGGTTTGAGTTGGAAGAGACCTTAAAGATCACTCAGTTTCAACTCCCCCTGCCATGGTCAGGGACATCTCCCAGTAGACCAAGTTGCTCAGGGCAATCCAAATCCAAACCCACTGCTGTCATGTGATGACAGCAATGGCTCCCCAGTGCTCTAAATGTTGGGGTTTTTTTTTGAGAACTCCCCCATATCCTCCCTGAAATTCACCTTAAAACTGTATGGTGAAGACATTCCATGGATTGCCACCCAAACCAGTCTACATTTTGCTGCTGTTCCTTTTCCTTTGGAATCCCCAGGGATGTGGGATTTCACATGGACCACACACAGGTATCCCTCAGTCCCATAAAGGGAATTTCTTGCCTGTACCTTTATATGACTGCTATGATCCAGCAAGGATGGGAAGACACCTAAATTTTACCCACACAGGGGATCATGTCTGCTCACATGATGAAGGAAAAAGAATATCAGGAAGGGAGCACAGGCACTGCTCAGTTCCATTTGGGGCCAACCTCGGAAGAACTTCAGTGGTCCATTCAGTTTCCTTCTATTTTTTCAAGTGAGCCAATTTTCCTACATATTTCTATAGCTTCATTTCTCAATCCGTTCTAAGCAATGTCTATGACAGCAGTGAAGACAGGCTGAGGAAATATCCAACACAGCTCTCACCAAAGTGACAGTTTCCCCTCTGCAGTGACAGGCAGGCGTAGGTGACGAGAGGCAGAAGCAGAGCTGCTACTCAGCTGGACACAGGAGTGTGCACAGGTACATGGTGAGGGTTGGGTGCATCTTGGTCACTCTGAGGGGGTTCTCCAGCAATTTTTGGGATCTCACATGGTAGACTTCCAGAGTCACCAACACAGTCCACAGCTTTCCCAAAGAATAAGAATTTATGGGAGAAGGGAAAGGGAAATGAGCTGGCCAAGCTTGCCCATGGGCCATGGCACGAGCAACACTGAGCTCTGGAAAAAACACAAGTCCTAGAACATCAGTGTTTTTGTGTGAGTGATGGGATGGCAGTCTCATGGATACTTCCAGCCCTGCCTTCTTGCACATCCAGCTGCAATCAGTATGTCACAAGAATCCGTAGACAGTCAAAAAAATTACAAAAACATGGTGTGGGGTTTTTTTCCTTTCTATGAGCCACCTGCTCCCAGTCAATGTGAAGCACAACCCTTTGTGTAGAAAATCCAATAAACAAAACTGTAAAGCATCTGTCCTGCAACTGGATCCCAGCCCATGGCAAAGAGTGAATCTGAGCCATGGCAAACAGCTGGGAATAGCATTTAATTCTTGCACTGTGCCTCACAGCCTGTACACAGCTTCCAATCAAAATCAAAAAAAGATAGGGCGAAAGAGAAAGGTAAAGGAATTCTGCATCATGAGAGGCTCAGGAAGTAAAAGGGGGAAATGGAGTTTGCCACAGTTTTATCATGACCACATACTACAGGTGAACAGCCCAGGTCTGCTCTAATTAAATTAAAATGAAAAATTACTGAGGGGTTTTATGCAATTAGGAGAAAAAAACCCCATAAATCAGCTTCACCTACATGATAAAGCATCACCCTCAGCAGACAGAAAGCCTTGACTTAGTCTTTCAATCAGAAGAGTTCTGAGTCCTGGTAGGCCAGGAGCTAAGCTTACAGCATTCAGGGCTAGATTTAGGGAGTTGCCATGTCAACACACCTCCACCGTTAGCAAGAACACCTCAGAGACTGGGATGTGAACTAGAAGCCCTATTTTTAAGTCTCCATATTCAAATTCAGCACAACACAAACCTCGGACTAAATTTCCCCTGTAACTGGAGATATGCTGCCCGCTTCACCCAAGGTGAAATTTGTTCCACAGCCCCATGGCCACCTTGGGACAATAAAGTAAAAAAAATGTCCTTTCTGTTGAGCAGTGGCTGGAACATCCTTCTTCCTTAGAAGAATATCAACCCATGGAAAAGTAAATTTACTCAGATATAACATTTCCAAGGGGGTGATTCTTCTCTCTCACTCACAAAATGGGGGAAAGCTCTTTGCCAGTATGTAATTTCTTTCCTAATCACATTGCAGTGTCACATACCAGTGAGCAAAGGGCTCCCACAGCAGCGTTATTCTCCAGCATATGTGACTTTGTATAACATGTGCTTCACTCGGCAGTCATCAGCCACAGAGAGCAGGAGCATACTTCTTCCTCTATGACATTATTAGGCATTGAGAGCACTACATAGCAATGCATTTCAGCTTCTTTATTTTCTCCCAGTAAAAGCAGCTTGGCCACCTGGTGTGCTGCACACACAGTTAAATTCCAAATGTAATGTATTTTGCAGCGAAAGAGATTAGAAAGCTGCTGTAATGAATCTCATTACCAGTGTCTTTATATCCTCATCTAGTTGGAAGCAGAGATCATCCAGACCTAGGTACTGTATGTATTTAAAAGAATATCATCTACCTCTCAACCCTGTCATTACAAGACAAATTGTTTCCTTTGGCCTGATGTTCCAGCCATGTTTTTCTCAGTCTTGAAATATGTTAGTCAGCCAGATTTTCTCGACAACTGAAGGCCATATTTCCAAGTGCTCAGCACCCACAACTGGGCTAGATTGTTTTACAAGTGTTTGATTCCCATTTAGACACCTAAAATAAGAGCCAGATTTTCGGATACGCTCAAAAGCCTCCAAGACCTTCCAAAAATCTGGACCCAGAGTTACTCCAGTAACTTGCCAAATTAGTGGAAATTAAAGTAGACAGCAGCTCATCATGTTACTCTCTGTAACGATAAACAAGCAAATTTACTGTTGTATCCATTTCAAAGCCCCACCCCTCCCCCTTTTGAAAGCAGTTATTTGCTGGTCTTATTCAAATGCAGGACAACACTTTACAACTGTGATTTCTGTGTTAAAAAAAATACAGAATTTCATCTCACTCTTCATATGTTCTCAGAAGAAGAGAAAGATATAATTTAAGCTATATTTGATCAACATTTCCAAGGCAGTTCATGTACATACAGAGGGATATGGCCAGGAAACGTCAACCCAGAAAATTAATATTGGTGACATAACTTCAGCTGGTGGGTTAGAGGGCAGAGTCCTTTGCATATTTGAAAGCTGAATGCACACATCCTCCCCTGGACCACACCTGGGTTATGGCAGACAGGCCACTCTCTTCCTGACTTCCAAGCATATGACTGCTCAAATATGTGTAGTTACATCACTTTTTCAATCTGCAAGTGCTTCATAAGACTGCAGCTGAAACACAAAGACCACTCCTCCCTTTCCATCCCGTCCCTGTGCTCTTCCCTGACCTTGCACTTCAAGAATAGATGTGGGCCAAAACTGATTATCCTCTTGCAGAAATGTTTCCAGAATTCCAAGAATTTTCATATGAGCCTGAGAGAAAGTCTCCAGACTGAAAATTATGGAGAGATCCAATCACGAAGGAGTAGTTGTGCAGGAGAATTCTTTAACCAGTTCCAGCCAGTGTGGGGATTGCACTGAGCTAAGCCTCAAATTCTGCCAGAGCTGCTCCTCTTCTGCACAAGTAACTTAATGTTTATTAGGCAAGCAAATAAGATTTACTAGCTATCATCTGGGTGGTTGTAATAAACAGAACATTTCAGTTTCAGTGAGACACATTCCCTTCTACTCCTTCCTTGGATGAACCTTCACATTTCCTGATTTATAAGCATTGAGATTTTAGATCAGCCAACTTCTGACTCGTGCTTCTATTTATCTATTTATTTACATAAACTTGTCTGATATGACTGTTTTGCATGTGCTATACCAACTCTCAATACAGATTAACTCTTTCACCTATTCCAAACACTTCAGTGCAAATACACAAATTACAGAAGAGCATTTGAACTTACCCACAGTGGATCTTCTGACTGGATGGGAATGCATTGCAAATACCTTTGTAAGCAAGTTTTGCCCATTCTAGAGGTAAGTAACATAATTCAGTGTGAAAATATAGCAGATTGGGATGATAAAACTTGTCCTATAATCAAAACTCTGAAAAAAGACCTGGTTTTAGTTCCCTGATCTGATGATACAGATTTTCTGTATGACCTTGGGCCAATTGTTTAATGTTAGTTCCTCTGATGAAGATAAAGTCACCTCTTTCCTCCCACTCTGTCTGAAGGTATGGTGTGGTCTCTTCCTATTTGTAACAATTCCAAAAAATTAAATTTAGGACTTCTGCTCCACAGTATTTAATAATGAAAGTATTTCAAGGAGAGCAGAGAAAAGGAGCCAGCCAAATGTGCATGCACCATTAAGAAAATCTCAGTCATTTCAGGTGACAGATTCAGTGCCAAACAGTAACAACACTCACATACATATTCCAAAGAGAGCTTTCAGGTTTCCTCAATAGCCTGTTCTACCAAGGCTGGCTCTGGAACACCACCCTGCAGACCCTGAGGGCAAAGATATGCTTTGCAGATTGTTTAGAGACTAGCAAATAGGGAGGAGATCTGCTGGAAGATGCAAGGAGAAAGCTAGGCAAGTAAAAATGCCATCACTTACAGATAAACACAGAGCTCATTTTATTTTTGAATCCATGAGGTTTGGTAGGCACAACAAGTTCCCCGCCCCTGCCTCTATCCTTCATCTCTTGCTCCAGTCTATCAGCATTGCAAGTCAGCGTATCTGGATGTGAAGCACTCCCCATCTGAATGGGCCATTCATCTTCTGGCACCGCGGGCAGAGCATGTGAAATGCCGAGAGATTACACACTGCCAGAGTGAGAGATTCCTTGATGCAATTAAAGCGTGGAGAACATGTAAATCCTGGATTTAAATGACTCCTTCCAGAGAGCCGCCACACGCGGCTCCCTCCACCAGCAGGGTGGGCTCAGCGCCCCTGAAACAGCCCTGAATCCGATGGAGAAGATGGTGTTTGAACCATGGAGATGGAGGTTTCCAAGGTGCAGCCTTTCCTAACGGGCTGTGGTTGAGGAGACAGTGGTGAGTGGTTCTGACAGGTGAGACAGACCTGGTGAAACGGCCCAGGGAAGCAGAGTGAGGAGCAGAGGTGAGATGAAACAGCAGTATCTGAATAAAAATGGTGTCAGGGAGGCGGTCATGCTGATATAATATCGGCAATGAGAGGGAGAATGTAAGAAAAAGTACATGGTAAATTAAGCACCAAGGCTGTTAAAGGTCCAGTTATTTTCCAGCCAGTTGCCTTCTGATTGTTCGTTAAAGTACAATATCCAGCCCTGAAAAACAGCCAGTGAAAGTTCACTCATTTTTCCTGTTGGCAAGTGGTCACAGGATCTGGAGACAATCTGCCTCCCCAGATCTTGACTCACTGCAGTGGTGCCTTGGCCATTAATATTCATATAGAAGCTAATGGTGCAGAATTGGGTGTTTGCATTTGTCCTTCCTGGTGTTTCCTACACTTGAATGTGGGTGGCACTCCCATTTTTCATGGGACAAGCACCTAACTTAGTACTGTGCTCAAGCCCTCCCAAAGACAAGATGGGAACTCCTATTTTCCACTAAAAAGAAACCAAATAAAATCATGCGTTCCTCAGAGCTGAGGACTGAAGCATGATCTCCACATCAAAAAACACTAGAGGACAAAGGAGAAGAATTGATTTCTGTTTGGTAGAAATCTTATGATTTTTCAGCCAGACTCCTGATTGTGGCAGTGCTGAGCGTGATGTTTTTAGCAATTTCTGAGTCATCAATCCTGGCTCTCCCGGCAGGAGAGGAAAGGGAATGCAGAAGCAGCCGTGTCCTAAAACACCATGTTTTCAGAAAAATGAAAGAAAAAAGAGGGCCTGTGGTGGCTTAGAGGGAATGGTTGTAAAAACAGCCATCTCTTCCTCAGAGCTTAACCCCTTTAGTGCCGATGGAGACTGCCTTGGCTGCAGCCAGGATTAGCAGGGCATTGACTCCCCAGCACTCACCCTGCCATGGGCCTGCTGGCAGGGAGATGTCCACTACAGCAGGCTCAGCAGGGCACTGCTGGGTCCCTCCTGCTGCCACATCTGGCACCAGGGATGGCCACCCAAAACCCTGCCAAGCTGAGTGCGACCTGGGGCCTTATAGGGACGGCTAAAATCCCTGACTCCACTCCCAACCCCACCATCAGCAAACTTGTCACCCCAGCAAAGCTGACATTCCTAAACACGCCAAACTCCTGTGACTCCTGCCTTGCTCGTGGGACCTGTCAGTAGCTACACCCGATGTGCAAAAGGCGCAGAGGCTTCACAGCCGCATGCCCAGAGAAGACGTGCTGAGGGTTCAGGATGCCCAGCATGCAGGACGGGTTTCTATCAGCGCCCACAGCTGGGATCCCTCCTGGAAGGGACCTGTCGTGGCTGCAGACATAATCCTGCCCCTTTTCGTGCCACCGCTGTGACATCCTCCCCCAGCCCCTGTTCCCTGCCCCGGGAATGAAGCGAAAGCAGCTCCGCGGCCGAGCGCCGGCCCCGAACGCCTGCATCCCGCCGCGTGGGCACGGCGAGACGAGCTCGCCGCCTCCCAGAGCGTCTGCGCTTCCCTCTCCCTGCAGATATCGCTCCATCTCCGAGCACGGGGAGAAACAAACAGATAGAGACGCAGGCTGGCTGAAGGTAGGCTGCCAGTGCCCCGTGCTAGCCTTGAAAAGCGGAGCATCCCGTCCCCGTCGGTGCCTGGCAGCGAGTCTCTGCCGCGTTCTGCCCCTTCTCGTCGCTCTCGCACGGGGGACTCTTGGGGCAGGGAGCTGCTCCCGGGTTGGCGTTGATTCATCTGCCGCGCAGCGTTGCGGGGCTGCGGTAGCTGGCAGGAAGCTCCTACACTGATTTTGTCAAGAGCGCCGGGCAATAATGGAACGACACCTCGCCATGTTTGCAAACAAACACTGCCTCCTTTCCTGTTTAACACCATCTGCCACCCAACCCAATTTCCCTGCCCCCATCCCTTCCCAAAAATGACAGCCAGAGACAACTCCAAAAAAGCAGCTGCTAAGCCAAACCGTGCTCTTTTGTGCTCAGTTTTGAGAGGTGCTGGCGAGGAGGCTGCGGTCCCACGCACAGCACACACCTCGCTGCACGCTCACGGCTGAGCAGCCGACTGCCATGGGGTTTATTTCTTTCTTTACTGCAGACATAAACTAGTTCAGTGTGGGTTTGCTTTTGGGCTCTTCCACTGCCTGGCCTTCCTGACCTCTCTGCTGTGGGGTAGGAGCTGGTGTGGACATGGGGATGAAAGGAAGAAGAGACTACACTTTGCTGCTCATCTCCATCAGCAGATCAGCTCAGCTTTTCCCTTCACGGGTCCTTGTATCCTTCTCTAACAGCACTTGTAGGTTCCAAACCTGGGCTGATCGGGTTAAGGCACGTATCTGGCACCCACGCAGTCGCAAACATGTCCCCAGGGCTGCTGCACCGGCTGATGTGCCTCCAGGGAGCAGATAAAAGTCTTCCAGACTAGCCCAGCTTTTCTCATATACTCTCCTTGAAACAAAGAAAAGAGAGTAAAAGGAAATAACTTCATACAGCCAAGGAACACGTTTACCCAAAAAGGATCAAGCTCCTCAGGGCTTCAACCAAGGTGGGGGGAAAAAAAGATTCCTTGAGCAAAGAGACTGTTTCGCTGAAGAAAACCAAACACTGCTCACAGCGCTGCAGGTGGGAACCTGCTGTCTTACTTATCACAGAGCTGCAGAAAAGAGACAATGAGGGTGTTGCATTCCATAGTGCCCTGGTTAAGATATTAACACTTCTGTGGCATCTATCCCTTCATTTCATTAACAACCA
This sequence comes from Cettia cetti, assembly GCA_013401135.1. Lineage (NCBI taxonomy): Eukaryota > Metazoa > Chordata > Aves > Passeriformes > Sylviidae > Cettia > Cettia cetti. Next base: position 45,843 of record VZUI01037083.1, on the reverse strand, counting down.
AGGTGATTAACTAGAGTTCATATGCACTGCATTAAAAATTGGAGGCTCTTTCGTGTCACTTATTTCATACCTGTTCCCAATGGCACCCTTGTTCCCTCCTTCCCATGGCAGAGACACGGTAGAGGAGGCCACTGAGGTCACCATGAACATCCTTGTTCTGCAGGTGTATATGTCCCACAGCACAATTTTTTAAGTAACAAGAGATCAATCCTGCATCTCTTGAGCATACCAGTGATGCTGAAGAGGGGCAGAAGGAGAGGGCTCCTTGCAATAAATCACCCTGATGGACTTCTCAGGTCCTCATCACCTTTGAAAATATTTTAGACAAAAATACTCTATTCATTTGACATAATTCTTGGTCTCTGAGTGGCTGTAAAACAGCGTGTGCTGTGCACAGAACATGTGACGTGTCCAGGCTACGCATTCCTGTATTGGGGAAGGAGATTCCCTCTCTCTTTTGAGGACTCCATCTCTGCAATAGCAGTGGCTGGTGGAGGGAGGATGTCTGCATTATCCTTCACCTTACAGACTATTTCCTTCTTTGGGTGCACTGGCCAGATTGCCTTTTTTTCACAGAAGAATCCTTTCAGTAGGCTACGATCTGCCAGAAAAATAAAGTACTTCCCATCTAGACAGTGATGAAGAGGTTTTATTCACAGCATAACAACTTAGCTTTCTTTTATCAGCTAATTTAGTCTTTTCTGCCCTAGTCACTGACCTGAAGATGAAGCCATCTGTCCACCCTCCAGTAGCCTTCACGTTATGTACCAAAATGTCACAGGATGTGGCACTGATGATCTTTAAGACATTCCAAATGGAAAGCACTTGCCATGACCTCATGGCTTTTTAGATTTTTCATGATCCTCTCTGGTTTTTCCCCCTGGTACCAAGTCACCTCAGGTTTCCATGTGATGACTCTAAAGGAATTGAAGTATTTGAGAGCAACTATCATAACTGTGTTTCATGAGTTAGTTTCCTCTGAGGTGGCTGGCCTATTTAAAGGCCACAAGTGAACAGCCATAAGGTAAATCCTCCCCCTGCCCACCAGGTACTTCAGGTACTACACTTTGGATCTTACAACACTTCTAGTTTTACAAAAGAACAGATACTTGGTTATGAAGTCATGCTGCCCTCAGTTGCTGAAATAACTTCTCTTGTGCTTGAGGCCACCACTACTCCTGCTGTAAAACACAGGCTCCCTTTCAGTGAGGTTTCATTTGCGCTTTGATGCTCTCTGAGGCTTCTCATTGCCTATTTTGTCCTCCTGGCAATCAGACCCTCACTGTTCATCTATCCCTGTCTGCAGAGATTGCTGCTTTGCACCCACTGCACTGAGCTTTCCAGCCCCTTGCCCTTCTCTGACAGCCTGTGTCCAAGGGAGGGGATGCTCTTTTCCTCCAGAGACTTGATTCCATGTGGCTTCATGCTCAATTGCTGTGGAGGAAACTTTTTTCTCTGATTCAAACACAGGAGAACAGAGTGCAATCCAGGCAGATAAGAACAGCTGTGAATGATGCCCTCCTTCACCACCCCTCCTCAATCCTCCCTCCAAGGGCATGGGGAGCTAACCCTACCAGCAGCTATTTCAGCATGAGCCCATCCTCTCCATAAATCCCTGTTATTCTCCTTTCTAGATGTCCTAACCCTTTATGTGCACCTGCATGTGTTTTCACAGAGAAATAGTGTATCTACAGGGTCTGTTTGACATTTCCCTTTTAATTCTTTCAAGCAATATCTGTTTGACAGGTTTGGGGTTTGGCCTAGGTATTTAGGACGGATCCATATTTTGTCTCTGCATTTGTGTTTTAGAGAAACAAACCAGGGGTCTGTCACCAGAAGGAGTCCTCCAAAGCAAGCCCACAAATCAGTGTGGCACTCAGCAGTGGGCTGGGCTCTTTTGCCCTTTGGGATATAAATTCATTGAGGGGTGTTGGATGTACTTCTGTAGAAACTGACAGGCAGTTCAACTCTACATTTATGCCATAAAGTCCATCACTGCCTTTTAGAAAGGCATCTTGCATCTTCCTCTTCCTCAAAATAAAGCCCTCCCCCTGCTCCCTTCCCTTACCTTTGGATGAAAAAGTGGATTTCAGAGGCTGTTTTTGAAACCTGCCATTGGTTTTTTTTTTGTCTGCACATCCCATCTTCAGGCACAAATGACTCTGGGCAGGCTCACATGCAAATTTTTCTACAAAACAAGCCTGCCCTTTCATTGAGTTTTCCCATTTTATGGTTGGTCAGCTCAGTTGATTTGGGTATTTATAAATACCCATCTTTTCAGCCTTTCAGTTTCCTCCACTGCTGTTGCCGACAGCGCTGTTCTGGGCCAGGTGAAGTTCTTCTCCACCAGCAATCAGCAATGGTTTATGGCACTCGTAATGATGAAATTCCATCTGTCTCACAGCAGATCCCTCAGGAGGTTGCTAATCAAACAACATTCAATTAGCCCCTCCAGCTCTGCCACATATTCAGCTACATCATCTCCTTATCCTATGAAACTCAAAGGAGACAACCAAATTGCTTAGCTGTGGTGCACAATGCTCTGTTACATCTTCTGCAGCTTCCCCAAGCATTTATCTTCTCTTTTCTGAGGTCGTAACAAACTCCTCAAAGGTGAGTAGGTTTAATTGCTACAGAAATCAATTTTGCTTGGTGCCTGTTGGTTCTTATCTATAATCTGTTCTGAAAGAAAATAGCAGCCCTACTACCCACTATATTGCTTGTAGCCCTGAGTTTCTTCCTTAAGGACTTCCACTTGTCCAAGAAGTTTTCAGTTCCATTTTTTTTGGGTTTTTTTTTACAAAGGTCTTCTCAGGCTGCAGCAAACTCTTCACTCAAACTGAGAACCTGTTGCTTTGCTTTAATGAACTTCAGGTCACAAAACTGAGGGAAATAGGGCTGGAAACCAAAAGCACCAAGCAGCTCTACTTAAACCCTTCTATCTTCATTAACATAACCTTCACTGTTGTCTCCAGAGATCTATCACAGTGATTTTAGTAAGGAGACTCGGAAATGTGTGGAGGTAGAATTGAGTCCTTTAGCAGCATTGGGGCAGAGGGACATCGATTTTGGGGAACTACAGCCATCTGCCTGAGTAATGGACAGACGACATGTGTTATTTAGGATGTCAATTGAATGTCTTCTAGGGTCATTTGGTTTGAATTAGCAAAAAAGACATTCGTCTGAATTGCTGTAATTGATGAGGGCTGAAAAGCCACGATAAGATCTGGACTTAAAGGATATAACCTAGGCTCTTCCCCACAGCTGTGCTGGGTTTTAACAGGACTTTTTCAAGCCTGTTAAGTGAACACAATGGAGCCAACACAATGGAGATATATGTCCTTCCCACCCATCCAGAAAAACCCTACAAAAAATTGGCTATCAACAGACTTTGCATGCAAATTTTGAATAGAGTTTTTCCAAGCCTGGAGAAAAAGGTCAGAACATCCCCAGACGCTTGGGACTATCTTTTATTTTACACAAACCTGTTCACCCATCACTGGTCTTAGGGAACGACCTTCCATAACCTACATGCTGGGTTTGGTTTGGAAGCAATGTCCCATGAAAGCAGCTTCACAAGCATCTTTCCTGTCTTGCATGAAGTAGCTGCAATGGTGTGGCTCCAGCTGGCAGCAGGGGGTGGGCAAATTGGATTGCATGTCACAAAAAACACTTGATCTTCAGCAGGGGCTTATCTTGTGTTGCACATCATTATAAATAAGAGGAAATATCAGGAAATATTCAGGACTGTGTGCCTTGTCTAGACAGCACACAGCACAGACTGCACTTTAAAGGTTTGGAGGGTAGAGTGTGGTGTTGGAGTTCCTTTTTGGCACAGCCTCTGTTTTTAATGGCAGGCAAGGATGGACAGATCTAATGAAGTGTGGAAGTGGAATCAGGCAGAGCAGGGTCCATCCCACTCCCCTGCTGAGGGTTTTTGTGCTCTTGATCAGTGACATATTTTCTCTGTGGCCCATGCTGCCATGGAAAACACAGACATGATATTTCCCTCCTCTGATGCCTTCCTTTCATGTTCAGCTTAAAGCACATCAGGCAGTGGTCTACTTCTTACGTTGTTTTTGCTGTGCTGCCATCATTGCAGAGCTTTGTTTCACTTCAGCTGTCTAGACATGACCATAGTGCAAATATTAAGCAGCACTGACAGCTTAAACCCTGCTTCCATCTTACTTCCTTAGATGTCAGCAAATAATGTCATGGCATCAGGGATGATACACCACGCCCTGACATAACACAAGTGACACAACATGCTAAAACCAAGACATGACAAAAACTTCAGGCATACACATATCCACTCCTGAACCTCTTTGCAGCTGGCAGGGAGACACAGGAGTAGATCCTGCAAAGCACATCACACTTTGCAGGAGTTTCACTGCTTCCAACAGATGAACCAGCCAAACCTGCAGCTTGGCCAGGCTTTGCCTTCATCATTCAACTGCTCTGAGGAAGAGAACAGCAGTAGATGCCAGGTTGTTAGACAGAAGGTGATATGAAGCTTTATTTCTAAGTCATCATTTCCAGCTGAGTCTTGTGTAGCTCACTAGGAAGGTAAGAGCCATTGTCACTTGACTTCCATAGTGAATTGAACAACAGTAGGCTTTGCCACCACCAGAGAGGCTTGAGGGCTGAGGGGGAATGGCAGGGCAGGACTTAAAGACCCTTGTGCATCCATACTGAGGTGGTGACAGCTAAGCTGCCCTTGGTGCTACAAAGAGCTACACAAAAACAGACTCAGGGCTCAGTAATTCCTTTTTCAAATCTGTTTTGCCCTTTGCCGAGGTCCTCTCTGGTGTGCGTGCATCCACAGGGGTGAGGAGCCAGGTTGTCAGCATCCCCACCTCCTCCCAGGCAGGCTGTGCTGCCAGCAATGCTATCCCCCCTGCTGCTGAGGCTATTTTTCTTCTGCAGATCAATAGAGAACTTCAGCTCTCTCATCCCAACTGCACTAAACAAGTGGCACTTCAATACCGCAATGACAGCTTCCTAAAATACTCCAAGACAGATAGTCAGGAAAAGCCCATGGGTTAGACTGGAGTGGGGCAGAGGAATGACACTCATCCAAAACACTAAACTTTCCTCAAGGCTGATCTGCCCCTGCCCCAGCCTCAGAAATGAAGAGTTTTCCTCTGCCAGAGGGCTGTAGCCTTTGCCATGTGCAAGGTACAATCAAGCAGTCAAGGCAGAATTTGGGTTCTTGTCCCCTTAATCAGCACCTCAAAATCTGAAGGAGAGTCTTTGTGCACACAGCAGGCAGGAAAGAAGTCTTTCAGACAGCCTTGCGTCTGGAAACCCTCTGCCAAACACAGACTTTCTGTCACAAAGAGCTCCTCCTTGAAAAGAAATGTGCCCATGACCATTTTGGAGCAATCTGACCTTTTTCATGGAGATATATGCCTCCCTGTCAATGGCTCATAAATGGATGAACAGCTCAGCTCTTTTTAATAGAGTTAGGCACAGGGTAATAATAGACTTGTGCAGCTCTCTCTCTTTGCTTAATTCATCTTTCTACAAATCATTAACATTGTTGGAATAACTGCTATCATTAGCTTGGATTCCTCCTCGCAGCAGCATTGCGGTGAACAGCTCCTGGGAATTGGGGTTTCCCACTCCTGTTTGCACAACAGAGACTGGGGCAGGGCCTTTCATTCTCCTGTCAAAGGAGGAAAGGTGCCAATAAAGCAGGCTGAACTCCTTTCCTCCTCCTCCAAAGAGCAGATCACAGGGATAAGAGGAGACAGAGCGTGGGCTTCAGCTGAGGCTCTCAGCACAGAGGCTTTAGCCCAAACCCAGGACAGGTAAAAGCCATGCAAGCCTCTCCTACTCCTTCTAATCCAAGCAAATTATCCCGTGGTCTCCACACACAAGCAAATGATGTCTTCCTGCTGCCACAGTTCCTGTGAGGATGATGATCAACAGCCAATAATGGTAAAATTTTTTCTCTTGATCTTATTTTCAGAATTTCTGAGCCAGGACCCAAGTGCCTACAGGCTTCAGGGTACAGCATGGCCATGACAGTGATGTCCCTGTACAGCACCTATCAAGTTTAATGCCAGGTTGATATTCCCTTTGAAATGTTGGCAGCTGCTGGAAGCTGAACAGAGCCTCGCTGCTATGTGGCCTGGTGAATCCAGAGCTGGTCTGAGCTAAATTCACAGCAGGCATAGCCTGGTGCTGGATCAAAGCAGCCTGTTCCTGGCACTGCTCTGGGCAACCTGCCTGCCTGCATGGTGGAAGGAGCTCTGCTTGTTGCTGCTGCCAGCCACAGCAGCATGGAGAAGGAAGAAAAACCTCTGGGTGCATTTTTTGGCATGTGCTTTGGTTTATCAGCAAAACAACCCAAAGCCCAATCCTGTGGTTCCTCAGTCCCCAAATTATTAAACAAGCCCACAGCAATGGATGTGTCTCAGCCCTCAAGAGCTCTGGGCCTGATCCCGCGGTTGGAATCTGCACATGTCTCTGATTAGCATTGTGGGATCATCCTTTAATTAAATTTACTGTGTTTGGTTTATGAGCACAGCGGTCTGGACCTGATGACAGCAGTACACAGGATGGGGCCCGTGGCTGTTTATGCGTGTTGGGGGGCGATGCACGCTCTCTCTTCATGTGCACAGCCCTGAATGATATCCCTGGGACTGCACATGTGCAGCCAAGAGCAGCAATTGGCCTGGGCTCGGCAACGTTGTGTGACCCTTCCAGTAATCTGAAATGGTCATTTCCTAGCAGTCTGTTTGTTTCTGTGTCAAGGGAAATAATCTAATTTGAGCACTGTAAAATTTACAATTATTGTGCAACAATTTTAACAAGGTGGAGCAGAGAGGGGGGGTATGAAGAGAACATTGGGATAAATTGATGTGGTGTGAAGGTGAAAGCAAAGCAAAGCTTCTCCCCAGAAACCAAAATCTACCACTCCCTTAACAGTGCTGCCATCTGCAATTAATGAGGGCTCACAAATGGACCCACTCCTCCCATATACCACAAAGTGTTATGCAGAGATGAGAGACTTGTAAAGCACACGGTTTAAAGGCATCCACATCCTCACAAAGCAAGCTGAGCTGGAGTTTGCTGCTCTGACACACTTTTCCAGTAAAGTGTCTGGGCCAGATTACGTGTACTATCAAACCTGCTCAGACCACTGGGAGTCAAAGTGTCCTGGGCCAGGTTTGTGCACATTATGTTCTCTCTTAAGAGATCTCTGTGGTGAGTCCTGTTTCTTCTGCATTCAGCCCATTCTAGTATTATAAATTTTCAGTCCAGCGGTTCCAGTTTGATTACGGTGCAGAATTGAGGTCTTTACTGGGATTGACCCAGACAGCAATTAGCACTGCCCCAGCCATTAGCACTGACTGGTGAGAGGCATAGTCCTTGAACAGGGTATTGTAGGGGCTTCCCTGGAAACAGTGTAAATGAGTATCCTTGATTTTGCTTACACAGAAGCATCCAAGGACCTAGACAAGATATTGACTCTGTGGTCATAATGTTCTACTCTGCTCATTGCTTCATGTGCAAAAAGCCAGGCAGTCCTGTTGTATTTAGCTGAAGGAGAGAAACTGCTGTGGAGGTGGCAGCAGGACCCAAAAAGCCTGCTGTCCTCCTTTGGGGTGGGAAGCCAACCTCCAGATCCCTCTGGTACAGGGTAACACAACAGACCCACCTCAGTGAATAGTGGTAGCTGGGAAGAGAATGGACTCCTGTGTCCTTGGCAAGATGGGAAAACCTCAGTGTCAGGGGACTTGACTGGTTCTTCTCGCTGCTATTGTGTCCACTGAAAAGGCTGCAGGGGGAGTGCCTTGCACCAGTGCCTCCCAGAATTTTGAGGGAGCCAATACTGTGGCTCTTATTCTTATTTTCCTCTGAAAACAAGTTTTGCTGGCTGTTTTTCCAGGAGGAGAAGAGCTCTGCATTCTTTTCCATCATTAAACCACAGTTACACATGTACTAAGTGGGCAAAGACCATGAGCACCAACCAAGAGACCCCAGGGTAAGTTCTCTGGGTTTCATTGCTGTTGGCAGGACGGTGAAGAAGGGGATGGAGTTGCCTGCACAGGGTTTTGAATGGTTCTTCTCATGTTTTCCCCAGAACACTGTGCTGATACTCCCGGGAAAAGTCTTCTCTCTGTTCCAACATTGCTCATATATTCCAAACAATTTGACCAAGTGCATCTTTCTCTAATCATGCAAATCAATTCCTCTCCACTGCCCAGGCTGTGTCCATGGTGGCCATTATCCAGTTCCTCCTGTCTCCCTCTGGTGTCAGACAAAAGGGGAACCACATCTCTACCAGCTGGGATTTGTGTCTTGTTTGAAGCACTGCCCAAGAGGACACTTCATGTTTCCATCTGAGCCACTTTATTTCCCTCACAAAATCTGCGCTCCAGCTAATGCACAGTGAGCCTTAGAGGGAAGTTCTTCAGGACGAGCCAATAAACAGAGTGGTTAATGAGCTCATCACAGGCAGCAGTGCACAGGTTACCACTGCCAGCAGTGGCTGTAACCAAGCAAACAGTCCTCTTCTCCAACACCTTCAAGCCTCTCTCTGCCCCAGGTCCAGAAGCACTGAGAGCAGGCAGGACCGAAGGGAAAATCACATCTCATAAGCCAAAGGCAAGCTAGATCACTGAAATAAGTGTTCCTAATGCTCAGGGACAGAAGAGAAAAAAACCCATGACATGTTACACCTCCCTCTACAAGGGTAAGCCATTCACCTTGGTGCTCGTGTGGTCTCTTCCAAAGTATCTGGAATGCAGAAAACAACACCCAAAGAGCAGGAAAATGGGCCTGTAAAAGATAAAAATCAGCTTTTGGAGTAAGAAGAGGTGGAGAACCAGGAACAGCTCCACCATTCCTCTTTTGGGCAGTCTAGGTTAAGGTAACACTATTCCCTTAACAGTAGCAGGTTGAGAAGGACTGTACAACTTTTAACAGATATCACATAGCTTACAGGATAAATTCAGAATTTTGCAGGAGAATGGTACTTGACAGCATGTGTAACTCAGCAGTGGTGTGCTGCACCAAGGAAACAATGGCATCTTGACCAAGGCTGAGAGCTCAGAAGGATGTGGAAAAGGGAAAAGCCATTCAAAAAGACCTCAGACTATCCAGATGTGTCACAGACTTAATTAAGGCACAGAATTTGGAACTGTCTGCAGCAGAAGGGGAGAACAAACCTGTCAGGGCACTTGGCAATGTCTAAACAAGGAAACTGAGTTGTGAACATGGTAGGGGAAAAGCCATCTTCTGGCTGCCACAGGGTTCTTCAGCTGTCCCCTCCAATCCATGGTGGTGGCCACTGGCTGCTGTCCTGGGCTGGTAGAGCCTCTTTTCACCATCATTTCCCCATGGGGGTCAGTGCATGATGAACCCCAATGATTAGACAGAGGACAGTGCTGTTGGGGGTGGGCACAAGGGGCCATGAACCAGAGGCCAAGTGTCACTTTTAAGAAACCTGGAAAGCAGATCTGGTCTACAGGTTCACGTTTTCATAACACTGTTGTGTTACAACACTGAGACAAATAATCTGTCATCCCAAAGAAGTGCATAATGTTGAGATGAAATAGAGATGGGAACAGGAGGCTCTTGACATTTGCAATATGCATTTCCACAAAGAAAACAAACACAAAAAGAAAGGAGAATACAAAATACAAAGCAATCATCTCACCAGCTCCAAGTACAGGGGGAAAATGAAAGGGAAAAATTTCCACCCAAGCTACTTAGAATGTGATAAAAGCTCAAGTCTCTTTTTCCTCACTTCAAAACCCACAGGGTCTCTTGACCCAGGTCAGCATTCCTCCGCTTTACACACTCAACCTGATCATTCACCTGGTGGTTACAGCACCGGGATGAACTGTGAGAGCTTGTGTGGCAGCACTATGAGGAGATACACAATGTACCTTCATCTTCCCTCACTTGCTTCCTTTCCTAAGTAAATATACCCCAGGAAATAGCCACTGTTCAAGAGGTGTGTGGGGATAGATCTTGACTTTTTAATGTCATTGAAGTACAACAAGACTATATCAAGGACCCCCATCAGCACCACACTAATTCCAACACATTATTCTTTTTAGGCCTTCAATCTACTTCCCCACAGAAACAATAAGTCATGGAAACATGTGAAAGATGGACTTGAGGCAAGGAACAAGGACAGGACAAATCACACTAATTTAATTTACTTGCTTAATTACATTTCATATCTCATTTATTTGAGATATACAGATGAGCAAAATTCATACGGACACAGATATTGAAAAGCCAAAAATAAAGCCACAAGCAGTTTCATCTCTGAGTTGTGCAGATAACGAAAGTGAGAAAAGGAGAGAGAGAATGTGTTAGCTAGCAGATGCTGCAAAGGGACAGGGAATATACAGTTTGTTCTTTCTGTGATGTCTCTGACCTCATCTTTCCCTTTTCCATACTATTCTATAAGTATTTTTGTCTTCTTGGTTCTATTGCTGTATTTTCCCATTCTTGTTTCTGTTTTGCTCCAGAATCCAACCTTCTTTGAGAGGATGTTTCCTGGGCCACATTCTCCTGGTATTCATTGAAATACTTCTAGTGAATGACCAAAGGGGGTTATAAATGACTTGGAGTTATTCCGTCTACAACTCAAATCTATCAGATGTAGAGTTTCTCTGACTTCTACATGTGATCCTAAGAAACGGTTCCAACAAGCAAGATTTCCTAATTTTAATTCCTGAAGTAAATGATATAAAAACCCTCAGGGATCTGCCAGTTCTGTGCCACCCAGAGCTTCAAATCCTAATTTTATTGCTGTGTTGTATTTCGAGAGCAGCTGGGAACAGTTGAGAATCTGGGCCTCCATCTTCACACATCCAAATCTGTCTTTAAATCTCACTTCTTCAAACAATCTCTCCTTACTTTTTTCAGCACTGACATATTCCAGGTGCCCCCATACTCTTCTCCAACGTCTGCTTATCATCTTAAGCGTTGTTCTTACTTTGGAAATGGACTAATCTGCATTTACAGCCACACAGAGCAATAAACATGACCATAAAATTATGTTTTTCAAACTATCAGCCAGTGGCCAGATGTGAAGCTTCACAGATGTAGATTGGCACATTATTTCAGCTCCATGAAGTCCTGCACTCTTGCAGAGCCACAAAATTGTCACCTGGAGAGTCTCCAGTGCTCGTGACTGCTGAGACAAGCCTGGATAAAGCAGTGGCAGGTTCACCCGCGGTCATAAGCCTGGACAAGCAGAAAAATCATGCCTAAAGCCTCACAAAGCCTTCTGTCCCTCCTCTGCCACCAATGATGCAAGGCCTCCCCTGTTTGACAAGAGAGGTACAACCTTCCTGCCTTCCATTACCTCCTCCTGGCTTTCCCAGATCACATCTCCATGTTTTCTTCATCCCCACATATGAATCCAATGATCAACATCCACATCTGATCTATTAAAAATAAACAAACAAACAAAGCCTTTAGATCATTTAGTCTCGTCTGGGGCACTTTTTAGTCTAATTATAAGTGTGAGAGAGTTCGGATGCATGGACATGAGCTGTGAGATGCCAGTGGCTCTAGCATCAGAGCACAGGCCCTGGCCTCTCTTATTCATAAGCAAAGAAGTAAGCATTATGTCTTTAGTCATTGTGGTTTTTACTTCTCTGCATCTCAACCAATCCCATCCAAAATTCCTCATTCACACTGTGAGTGTCCTCACATCCAGTGAGAGTGTCCCAGCTCTCAGCAATGCCTTACACTGAGACAAGTCACACTTGATGTTGCCTCAAAATTCAGGAAGCAAAAGTAGCACATTATTACCAAGTTACTGAAGAACAGATGTCAACAAATTAAAGAATTAACTCATAGGAATCATCTCAGATCAGTATGTGATCATAGTTCTCAAGGAAGTGAGCAACAAACTGTAAATGATCATTTTTAGCCTGGGCTAAGACTGCTCCAGTGACCACTTAAAAGTCATCTGAGAGATCCGTGTCCAAAGCCTGGTGGGAGAGGTTCAGCTGACCCAGTGCTTGCACTGAACAACCTGACTCTGTGCAGAGAAGCAGACACTTGTGCAGCTCAGCTCATCCTAAACCACACAGCTTTAGGGTCATTAATCACACCCATTTTCTCCACATTGACTGTAAAAGAAGCCATTTTTGGCACCTTCAGTGCCCACCTCTGTCTCTGCTCTGACCATCATCCCAACACTCAGGCCAGGAAAATTTCCTGAAGTATGGGATTGGTGCCTTCAAACACACTCTGTAACAAACACCCTAGTATTTATCTTCAGTTAGGACTGTGTTGGGAAATTTTTTGGCATTTCCCCAGCAGGCTCTTGAAAACACAGAATTCACAGATGTATCAAATTTACCTTTTTCCTGTCCAGGTCTAGCACCATTAAACACACTGAGAAGACTTTCAGTACCATCCAAAAGGAAACCCTATCCTTAAAAATGGTCCTCACACAGTTTAATCTGAATCAGACACTTTCTGGACTGTATAAATATCGTCATTATGCCTCATTCCTATAAAAACAATAAGTATTGAGAGCTTTGTTGTTTGCCTAGGGGGCAAAGCTGGTGCCAGGCAGCACCAGGCAGGCTGCCAGGCAGGAGGTGGACATGCTTACAGAAACAGGCCTTTCTAGATCTGGCCTCTGAAAATGGTGAAAAAACCTTCTGTGAGTGAAGGAGGTTTCCACACATGTTGCGTGTGAAGGGCAGGCAGATGCAAAGGAAGCTTGAATGCTGCACTGATCTCACAGCTTGGGTGAGCTACAGGGGCAAACTCAATGGCTCTTTGGCTAAAATGAGGGGAAGCACATTAATTTTCAACTCTAATTATGCCTCCCTATCCTCACTTACAGAAGAGTTTTGATTTCTTAATAGAAATTTAGATATTCCACAAATTCTTCAGAAATTTGCCGTTTTTCATCTAGAAGTGCTGCACTGTTTCCTGAAGCTGTTGTTGATTTATTCCATGCTCCTATTGCTATCATTATCACCTACAGAGCAGCTGGATTACATCCTGTGTGACAAATGTGAGCTATCTTTTGGGAACCCTTGTTTGCAGCGCAAAAGGACAGCACAACAGCGACTTGGGCCTTAGAGGGCAGTGGGTGAAGTAGACTGTATTTTCCACAGGTCTCTCTGTGGAAATTTACTCTTCTGACACAGTCTTGTTCGTGTTTGGTTACTAGGAAGCAAGAGGCACTTGTCATATTAAGTAATAAAAGTTTTGGGAAACCTCTAAAATGGTCTTTCTTCCCACCTTATCTCTTGTACCCATCTGGAAACCCTGACCTGCTGCATCTCTGAACACCTGCATCCTTACATGCAGCACTTGGTGAAAGGGTGGTAAGAGCTGTTGCTGCTCCCTGGGTAAAGCTCATAGTCAGGCACAGGAGTCCTCAACCCCATTTTACAGATATTTAGAACCAATCTTTTATTTTACAGAAATTTAGACTACAAACGATCAGGTCATACTTGCCAGTAAGCACTTAGGAGCTATAATCTTGTGCTCTGGCAGGATGGTAAGGCCAACCAAGCTACATTTACAGTATTTCCTTCCTATCATGCATATTTCAGCCATAGTAAAAAAAAAAAAAAAAAAAAAAAAAAAAAAAAAAAAAAGAAATAAAAGGTCATCAAAACACAGCCAGGTTGTAAAAAATCTGACCATCTGCAGGGTGGTTGGTGGAAAACCATTTTTACTTTGCCTTCAAAGGCATTTTTCCAAAGCTGTCTTACAGCTACCACCAAAGACCACTAGATTATTTACTAGTCCAACATCTGTCAAGAAATAATTAGGTTGTTAAAGGGAGATTGTTAGTTACCGGCATTAGGTGTCCATTAACATTAATTGAACTCCTCAGAATTATTTAGGAGAAAAGTCTGGCCCCATTGAAGTTAATGGGAGCCTTTCAATTAACTCTTGACTGACTTGATGGATGGCAGATAGAAAAGTGATGGGTTTCTTTTCAAGCCATAGATCCATGAATGGCAACATCTGCTACAGGGACATGGTCTCAGAGAGGCTACACACTGAGGGAGTATTTGAAACAACCCATACACTTTGGGGCATTCAGTAAAATCTCATCCACCCCTGAAAAAGTGCTTACCTGTCATACATTTTCCCTGCTTGAACTGGAAATACACACTGGGGCATGGAGGTGCTTGTTTCTATGTCAGCCGACACACCTCCCACACTCATATTAGCACAGGGGTCCACACAGTGTTTTAAAGATTCAGTTTTTAAATCCATCAGCCTAAATCCAGGGTAGTCCTTGGGGAATACATGTCAGAGCATTTGGAAGATGGTTCAAGGTTTAAGTCAGAGCCATCTGCAAGGTGACTTAGCCCACCCTGGCCTTCATCAGGATGTTCTCCAATTTGAGCTGATGTGATTCCAGTCTTACAAAATTTTCTGGTCTGCTAACAAAAGTTCCTGTGGTGATTTTGGGATACCAGGATCTTGTCCCCTGCAACAGTGGGGCAGATGGAAAGGTGGCTCCCACAGGTCTGAATTTCAGCCCATCACCCACAGTCCTAAAGCTGAAGAGAACAACCATGCCTTCACAGCCACATGTGTCTGAAAGAGAGCTAATTACCTTTGTGGGTAATTAGCATTGCTGATATTTATACCATTAAAGATCCAGGGAGAAGTGAAACAAGGGTGTGCCATGTATTTGCTGATTGGAGATGATTATGTTTCTGCTGATGCTGATATTTCAGTGTAATAATTTGCCCTCACCATGTAGTCCACAGGGACAGGTTTGATTTGATCTTCTGGTTGAGAAGTGAGGGTCTAACCTCAATGTCACCTGCAGCATGGAACAATAGACTTTCCAAATGGAAAATGTTAGTTTTGCACTAATACATGAATACAGATTTCTGGACTTCACTGCTAGGTTAGGAGTTAAACTTTTAGTTATCAGATCCCTTGTGTGATATAAACTATCATTATGAGATACATTTTCTTTCCATTATGCTGTAATAAAACCCTCCTGCTTATAATATAAATATATACATTTCCTCTGAGGCATCCTATTTGCTAAAGAACATCATGGAAATCTAATCTCCTTTTAATCAATAAAACACCAAATGATGTTTCTATTTAATGCAAACTTTGCTTCTTACCATGTAATGAACCTGTTTCTATTAAGAACACAGCCATTAATGGAATAAGTAATGCATTACTACTATTCCACTGCTACAGTCAGGTTTCTCTTAGTATTTCCATTATAAACTCAACTATTTAAGAGTCTGCAATTTTCTGGGCTGGTTTGCCTATAAAATCCTTTTATACTGCTTGAGGGCTTAGGGCTTGGGGGTTTGGCTGGTTATTGTCATGTGCAGGGTCTCTTTCTCTTGCCCAGCCACAGACTCACTATATGACCCTGGCCAAGTCATTTAACCTTTTAGAACTTTAGTCAGTCCAAATGGAAAAGGGTCTAAAAAAGAGAGATGCCTCAGAGGCAAGAGAGATCCAAGTTTAACTACATTTGAAAGAATGACCCTAGGGAATGATAATGGACTGGAGCGACTTTTGCTTTTGGGACATGAGTGCAATTTATTGTAAGCCAGTAATGAAAAGAAAATGCAAGCATGGCATTTTGCCAAGAACAAAAACTATGGGTGACTGCTCAAACCATTTCTGATGGATGCCTACAAGAAGAGATAAACAGCTGTAATTTGGGCCACAAAATACTTACGACCCAATCTTGCAAAGGTATTCTTTATTCCTGCTTTTGTCAAGCTATTGCTGAAGGAAGTTCAAGACCTTTTTTTTTCATTAGATGCTCACCCAGAATATTTTATATCCTTATTGGGTTGTGCTAGATCTCAGTCATATTGTTTCTATTATCTGATAAATGACAGGGCTTTCAAGAAAAAGGACAAGAAACATGTATTAGGAAACTCTGAAACATGTATTCACTGGAGCAGAAGTTGAAGGGAGTTTCAAGATTAACAAACACTTTGATGAGCAGACAGCAGAATAAAACAAGGGGACAGACATTTCACAGCTGAATTTCATGCTCACACCCTCATGAATGCTGTTTCCTCCCATGCAAGCAGATTAGATTGCAAGACTGGATCCTCCTCTAGGGCAGGGAGAATGTCCCTCCAGTGTAAGAGGTCTGTGCCTTGCATGGATTGCTGACCTGATGTTGCAGTTTAAGGCAGCAGTGATAGGATAGTTTGAATTTCAGGCTGGTTTAGCAGTTCTAGCTCAAAATAAAAGGTATGATGAATCTCTACATGCTAACTAGAGCTAATGTCCAAATTACTTTCCCTTTGTTCTTGCTCCAGCCTGAGTGAAGAACGTCTTCACTATGCTGGTGAATGTGCACTGTAGCAGTTTGCCCAGAGTGGTTGTGGAATCTCTCACACTGGAGGTATTCTAGAGCTGTCTGGATGCAATCCTGTGCAATGTGCTCTGGGAAGAGCCTGACTGAGCAGGGATGTTGGACTAGATGACCCTCTGTGGGTCCTTCCAACCTCACCCATTCTGTGAGGACTTGTAGGGCAGATGTGTCTGAAACAGCCTTAAGGCTTAAAGTGTGTGAGGAGTTCTGGTTGCATGAGAACTGGAAAGGCCATCCTTGACTCCTCTTTCTTTCTCCCTTGTCTCTGAACACTGAGACTAAATAAAGGTAAATACTGGCAAGGGAACATCACAAGAGGGGACACCAGAACCCTCCTAGACAGCTTGGACAGCAGCCTGGAGAACACTTGTCCACCAGCACTGGACAAGAGAAGGCCCTGAGGATCAATAAAAGGTCCTCTCTTATTAATCTAGTAATCAGAATATATTTGCTGGCACTTACTGCCATCTTCAGTTTCCAGTCAAAGCTAAGGCATGGATGGCCTGGCACCATGGCCTGGGAGTCTGGTGGTGGGACAATGATTCCCTTGTGATGTTCTTCCAAACTATTGTGTCAGTTGCCTCTACACATATATAAATGTTGTTTTTCTCCATCATACTCAGTTCAGGTTTCTGAGTTTTATTTCACAGGTGTGAGTGTCAGAATCATCTTTCTAGACTTGGGAGTGAATCCCTCCTACTCTAATTGCCTGACTCAGGAACACAGACAAGACCTGTCCCTAAACATGCAGGAGAAAAAGCAATAGTTATTTTCTCCTCTCAACAACGGAGGGAACATGAAGCATGAGCAGCATTTAAGGTCATTGGAGGGCCTCATAGCAGAGTCAGAAACCAATGTTAATTCTCCCAATCCCAACAGAGAGCCTTAATCATGAGATGGGTCAGGTATGATAGATAATGTGCAACAGGTTTTGATGAAAAAAAGGTGTCTGAGGTGTTTCCTGTACCTGAAGCTGGAGGAGGATGGTCTGAGGGAAGGACCAGCCCATCCATAGTGTCCAGTTACCAGCCGTGACTGCACTGGTGGAGGGGGCAAGGAGGAAAGAGCAAAGGAGGAAATTGGCAGAGGGAGCCATCACATCCAGAGGCTTCATCCTAGCACAGGTAACACTTTCTTTATTTCACATTTATTTTCTTGCCATGTTAAGGAAGGGGAAAATAGACACGCTTATTTCTCCTGCTCATTTTCCTGGACCATCTGGTGCTGAAGCAGAGATGACATATCACTGCGAAGAAGGGGAAGATGTCACAGCTTTCACTAATAGCTGTGGGAGGAAAATAATTATTTTAAAAGTATGTGGGCTGTACAAGCCGTACTTGTTAAGTCAAACTACCAGGAAACTTATTTCAGACACAAAACATTTGATATTAAGTAATCAGTAACGTTAGAGATTAGCAATCCCAGCCATAATGTCAGGCTCAGTTCTGCTGTGAGCACAGCCCTAGCCCAGGCACCACTTCACTGAAGCCCATGCACAATCTTTTGGGTTTTCTGTTTCGAGGAAGAATGAGAAATTATAGACAAGTCTATGCCACAGATTGCTCTCAGTATGTATATCAGGGATTGCAATCAGGTAGGGAAAGAGGTCAGGAGTAGAGGTGAAGCCAATAATGTGACATGTATCACCTTCTAAGCAATGACAAGAACATATATTGATTAAGTCCCCCTTAGCTCTAGTTCCTTCTATATTGTTTCTCTAAAGCCCTCTGGGTGTCTATGTACACTTGCAGTTCTAGATAATTTCATAATTTTTAATTATTAAACCTTGAAGCACCAGAGATGTGAAGAGAAATGTAGTACTTGTCCTACATAGGGATACTCAGGAACATCAGTCTCACTGGACAGAAAGAAGGGAAATTTGCAATTCTCACAGCAGCGTTTTAGGGATCTTTTGGAAATACCTTGAAAACTTTCTGATTCAGATGAGAAACTTGCAAGATATGTGGAATGATAATTTAAAATAGAGCTGTTCTAAAATCAAATTGAACAATTTGACTCATGAGTAGTCTTCTTTTTTTGGAATGAAGTGAACATTTCCTCTTCCTCCCCCCAAACAAATCTGTTTCACTGAAATGTTGGCGTTTGAAAAATGTTGATAAACTCTAGCTACAATGAGAGCTAGTCAGAGAATGGAAACAGATTTGTTAAATGAGTGTAAACAAAACAGCTTGAATTTGATTCCTGATATTTTATGGAATGGCTTTGCTTATTCTTTGTAAACAAGTAGAGCTAGGACTTTGGGCATTCAAAAAAAAAAAAAAAACCAACCAAAAAAAAAAAAAACCCACCAAAAAAACCCAGCATTTTTCCAAATTTGTGCCAGGCTGAACTAATAACATTCAGCATTCAATAAAGCACAATGCAGCATCCAATTATTTTCCTGTTTGGAGTATTATTTTAATCAGATAGGAGCCATTCACCCACTGGAAGTAGTGGATGCACAGAACAAACAATTTAAAAACCAAACACCTCAGCATTACTGTCTGAAAAAAAATTATGGGGTGCTGAGTAGCAAATATTCATGATGACATGAGATTCATGTCTTGACAAAAGCAAGATGGTGTTCAAAATTTCCCTCTTTCCCATAGATATTTATAGAAATAGAGAAATATGTCCCCTCTACTGTATATCATCTCCTTACTCTACAAAAATGATCATCTTGGAGTGTTCTGGACAGTCCTATGAGCCTAGCTATGTTGCAAATGAAAGTTTTCAAGTGTTTCAAGTGAAATCAATATTAGTTCAAAGGTATGTTTTCTAACAAAGTAAGTACCTAATCCAACAGGACTCTGCTAAAAGTTCTGGAGAGAAGGTCACAGATAAGACCTCTAGAGGTTTTTGTTGGAAACACTGCACTTGGTTCTTTTTCAAAGGGAGATGCCACATCCAATTGGAAATAAAAGATGTCTATTGGAAACTTAATGCAATTTTATTGGAGCTAAATTCAATCTCTCCTTTTTTGATGCAGTAATGGGTCAGCAAACAGAACTCAAGAGCGCAGCCTCAGACAAGTAATGCTGCTGTGGTCAGAGGTGCCACTGGCAGAAGTGCACTCCATAAACAAGAAACCCCTGAAAAATTGTTCAGAATATTTAAAAGAATAGTGCTCTTCTCAGTCACTACCAACCTGCAAACACTCACAAACAAGGTTTTTCCCAGCCATCACCACAAGCCCAAGCACCAAACAGAAAATCCATGCCCTAGATAAAGAAGATCACTTCTCTAATGTTATTTTTTTCCTCCTTCCTCAAATAGGTTATACAGCAAGCTCTCTCCTTCAGCTGACTAAAGCATGCCATGCGTGAGGAAATGGGAGATACACACGGTCAGACCCTCGATTTATATAATCCCCATTGACTTCAGTGGAGTGCCACAAATTTATAGCAAGAAAGGGTCTGCCTACAGACTCCTAAGGGATTGATTAGTAACCTACAACAAGCCATTTCCAGGGAGTAAGGTATTTTTGTGAGAATGATTCTTCCCATGTCTTGACTATGAAACAGAAACTGACAGAGGCAGGGGTTACACTGTGATATTTATGATACCCAAAAGGGAACACAGTGTATTCGAAATGTTTGATGGCCCAATTTACATGTTTATTGTGGAAAAGAGCCATTTATTTATGGGCAAAAAGCCCACCTATACATTTAAAAGTATTTTTTTTAAAAGGGAAGGATTTTGAAAGTGCAAAACGAGAAGATATTTTTCAACTGGTTTTCTCTCTTCTTTCTCTTGTCTTGGTCACTGGGAAGAAATACAGTAAGGTAACACTTCAAATGGCAGAGATCATTCATAGCATCTCCATCCACTTTCCACGCCTGCTTTGGCAGCCTGGCTTGTGTCATAACTATCACAAGTTTATTTATAGTTCAGGGGCGTTGTAAGAGGTCAAGCAAGGAGGAAGAAATTCTTATTAAACCACTAGGGAGTTCAGAGAGGAATTTTGTTGTGCTAGGGGTGTTCTTGGAGTTGTTTGGGTTTTGTGGTTTTGGGTTACTTTTTATTTTAAAGCTCATTTACAAAATAACATGCATTGGAAATTATTCCTTCTTTTGATTTTTCCATGTTCCTCCTCTGTGGCTGTTTTGGCAGTGATGGTCTAGAAAAGAGTGAGTGCTGAGGACTCTTCTCAGATGTGACACAACAGCTCAGGAGAGGTTTCTGTGTTGGTGAGTTGACAGAGATGGTCCTCTGTGGACTCAGCCCCAAGAAGAGCTGGTACCCTGCTGTCAAGAATGGTCTGTGCTGTCTAAGAGCTGCAAAAAATTGCAATTATAGAAGCCATGAGCTGTCCTGAGCTGGGAGAATTTATGGGCAGGCTTTCCCTCACGGCTGTCCTCACGGATGAAAGAAACAGTGGTAACTAGCCAAAAATTCCAACTTCCTGTTCTCTTTCCTGCTGGTCTCTATACACCAGCATCAAGGAAAGAGCCAGGTCCAAATTCCCTGCAGGACTGAACTGTTTGCCTCATCTCTTTTTTCTTCAAGACATTTCCTTCCCTCCAGAGGGTGCTTGGGTTCTCTGTAGAGGGTTGGAGGAAGCACAGATCATCACAGGGTATAGAAGAAAATTTATGATAGAGGGTTGCAGTGCACCTCAAAGGACCCTTGGGGTAGGAGTGGGCACATCCTGGGAAAACCAGGCTCTCCTGCCATCTGTCGTGCAGCAGAGCTCTCTCTGCAAGCTGGAATGGGGCACATCAAGGACTCCCTTAAGCAAATACAGTTTAACAATTTCTACAGCTTTGCATGAAAGGTGTATTCAGGGTGCTACTTCTTCAGCAAGACAGTAACACAGTGGTGGCAAGTCAGAGACAGTTAATACAGCAGCTTTTAGCTGAGACTCTCTTAGTATATGCAGATACAGATGAGGCTCAATTTTCAATCTCATGCTGCCTGAACACATGACAGGGTCAACAGGCTACTGTAGAGATCAAGAGAACAGATCAGCCTTCCGAAAATTCAATATTAATTATTGAATATTTATGTTTACCAGGGGGAATGAGTGATCAGAGTTTCTCTTCAAGACTGTGTGTGAATCTTCGTATTTCAAGAACAATATAAATCAGGCCTTTTTATTTGTCATTTGTGTGAGATGAAAATTAACATCACAAGCATTATTAATAAGGCATGAATGACAGAAAGGAGAGGAAGCAGAGCAGCTCTCTCTCTATAAGTTTCTCTTTCTGTATATTAAGTAGATTTATCATGTGCTAATTCCCTGCTCTACTCACTCCTTCTCCTTTCTTTCTGGCAAATTAGGGTTTCAATAGCATTCACATGCCCCTGATTAATATACCTGCCCCTCAGCCATCAAATTACCGCCTTTAACAAATATTAACAAATTCATCCTCGCAGCAAGCCTTGCATCAAAGGCACCAGGTTCCAGATCTGTTCTCTGGGGTGGCACTGGGGGAGGCAGATGGAGATCTCAGGGATGGGTTAAGGCACAGAATAACAACACACCAGCACTAAAAGAGAGGCTGAAGGATTGGTGCAAGGAAAGTGCAGAGGAAGGGTGTGCAGAGGAAGACCTATCGATCTCAGCGGTCCTTCTGGCCTTCAGAATCCACTTAATAAAAGTTAACTCTCCTTGTCTTCAGGCCCTTTGGCCATACATCTCCACCTGTTTCATAAATGGAATTATTGCCCTCAGTCTAACAGGTGAGGAAAGTGAGAATCTGAGAAATTAGGGCCCCAGGCTCAGGGATACTCAAGTGTTGGACTTTAACAGAATTTCACTTAAAATTGCAAGTCTGTCAGGTGTGTTGGCTCAAGAGCTTAACCCTCGGATTTACAGCCCATTTGCTCAGTCTGAGTTCAGAGGCAATGTGGAGGGCAGTTTTTGTCCACCTTGGTCCTGGGTGACTAGAGAGTGGACACACGGATGCCAGTGCTCACAGAAAAGTCCACAGAACTGAGGACAAGCATTATCTGCCTACCCAGATAGAGACCTAAACATTTGACACAGACATCAAGGGGTGCAGAAGAAACTCCTCCAGCAACCACCAAAGCTCCTATAACAAGGAAGGAAAAGTTCTAAGTGGTTGTTTGGATCACCCTGGGGACAGTCCCTGGGCTGCAAAACCCTTTTCAGTGCTCAGCACCAAAACCTGCCTTTGGACAAAACACATCTTGGCAAAAACACTGCTGCTGGTGAGGTTTTAATTTCCTTAAAATGAACTGAAAAAATCATCCTCACTCAATAGTATTTTTTTCCAATATTTTGTTTTAAAATGCCACTGTTTTCTGTCTTCTCCCCAGTCCTTACGAAAAATCCACACAATCATTCCACCACCAAAATAGCTTTTTGACTATTCTCTTCCCACTGCTTGCACCCTTCAAATTCCCATATCAGGTTTGTGTCCAATGGGTAGATGTGTCTCCAGCTATAAAGACGAAATGTCCATAACTGCTGAGAAATCCTCTCTCATGCTCTTCACGCTATTTACTGTGCAATATTTATATATTACAATATTACACCTAATAATAATTAACAATGATACTTAGCAGCATCTATATGGCTCTTCACACCTTTAAAGTGCTCTGCAAACACTCACTAATTAATTTTTGCTTCAGGGATCCTGAAGCAAAGTCTCTTCCACAAGGCACCACAAGCCTCTCCCCAGAAATGGGGCCATAGCTGCCATGGTGCTGGTGTCAACACGCCTGGTGCTGGAGACTGGAAACTTCTCCTGAAAGGAAGGTTCAGTTCTCCCCCTTTGGGAGGCAAGGAGGGCTGCCTTGTTGTCCCCAGAGCAGATATGAAATGGTAAAACCCTGAAGGAATGTGCAAAAGAGGGACAAGCGGTGGTGACTAATTACTCTTACACCCCAGTGCTGGTGCTGGCCCTGCCTGAGGACCTGGACTTAGTAAAGATCATTGCCTTTTCTTGGGGCAGCCCCAGTCCTGTGTGCTGGTGAGGCCAAGGTCCCCACAGCTAGCCCAGAGTGGAGGGAGTGTGGAGAAGGAAGGAGGTGATGGTGGGACAGGCAGGGCAAGGGGTGTGGTGAAGGCCCCCAGTGCAGGACCTGCTGCAGGAGCACGCTGCAGCCTCTGCCCCTTCCAGATCTCCTTCACACACCACTCCCCACTGCCCCTGTCAGGGCCTTGCAGGGGAATTCTCTCCAGTTTGCATGAACAGCAGGTAGGTCTTTTTGCATCTTGTGCAGTCCTTTCAATGCTGGTATCTCCGCCTGGATGAAATGCGTCTTTTCTCAGCTTTTCACTGTCTTGCTCTGAAATCTCTGCTCCCATCCCTCCACAGAGCTCAGTAACAGCTTGCTTCATCTTCCTACTGTCAGCACTCTGCTTTGACCCTTTAATCAGGGGACTTGGCTTTTATCTGGAAGACATATGCCTTAGGTGTCTTGTATAAGGTGCCACACAAAGCAAATTCAGCCAGGCCTGCCAATAACACATCATCTAACCAGATGGGGATAAACAGACTTGAATTCATTTGCTCCTTTTCTCTACTCAGTAGCACCAGAGAAAAGGCTGTTGCTAGCTTTATGTAATGTCTCTGGGTACAGGGTTTTTGTGCTTGCATTTGAGGAGAGCTTAGGTCAGCCTCACAGCTCCTTTCCATTAGAGATGGTTGGCATTAATAAAATTAGAACCCTTTTGCCACTTGTCCCTATGACATTGGAGGTACCAAATATGAATGATGTCATGGAGGACTCTTTTTTTTTTTTTTCTTTTATTTTTTTTTTTAAGCGTAGTGAAATCTCAGTGGTGCTTTTCTTTTTGTGCAATTTGGATAAAATAAGGAGGAAGTGTGAGGCGCCTTAGGCAGAGATATATGGTTTGTGTTGAATCGTCAATGGAGAAATGACCAAGCTCTTTTTTTTCCTTTGGTGACCTCAGCAAGATTGGTATCTAGATCTCATCAGCTGAAGTGAAAGAGTTATTATTACAGAGCCTGGAGCAGAGCTGACATACTTGCAATGAATGAAGCTGTTTCTAGCTTAGGGAGTTCAAGTGGCCAGGCCTGGGACATGATCTATATAGTAAATGCAGAGACACCAGCATTCAGACTGACAAAATGGGCCTCAGTTGGTTGAAAGAACAAACAAACTCTTCTGAAAACAGTTTTCTTCTGAAAGTACTAACTGGAATATTCAAAAGCAGTATCATTATCTGGTTCCCCCCCTTCTGCCCCCAAGTACTTCTAAATGATTTAGATTATCTTTCCTTTGGCCCTCACCATTAAAATCATCCATTTTTGTCCTCAGGAAATTTCAAAAATGGCAGAACATCCTTAAAACATCTTTTCAAAGCAACCAGGTTTTATCTAGTTGAGAGCAAACAGACATGGAGACAGTTGCCTTTCTGTGAGGGGACATATTCCTCCTGTAACAAGGCCAACCTATTCCCTGGATTACACTCCTTGCCATTGTCACAGTTGAATTACAGCTGTGAGTCAGAGACAGTGACACACTCTGAAAGTCCTTGGCCGTGGGACAGCACCCCTCTGGGAGGGTGGCAAGGCTTGGTATTTATTACTGGATGTAGTTGATCCAGAAGGAGACACCAGCCCCCACATCACCATCCTGGAATCCGTACAAACAGTGTTCGTGAGGAGCTCGCATTTTAAATAAAGCAAAGTGCGTGCTCATTTACTGATTGGGATTACAGACACATGGAGATTAGGGCCCTGATCAGACACCCCCTGAAGTCAACAAGAGGGGAAAAAAATTGTGATCAGCTTAAGTGAGCATATGGCCAGTCACTCTCAGAGTCAAGGTCATCTGGGAAACACGCAGCATCGCTGATATTTCACACCCCAGGTGAATGCATTAACCCTGCTTGGAAACAGTCATCTCTGTGCACAAACCTCAGCCTGAATTTCAGCAGAAGCAAGGCTGTGATCACACTGCCTGCCAGCTCCTACGAAAACTGACAGAGTGGAAGAGGTCTCAAAGACCATGAAACTTCTGGAGCTTAATTAAAAGCAGCATCTGGGCAAATTAAGGGAGAGAGACTGAAATCAGTGCCTCTGCAGAAAAAGAGGCAGGCAGCACCTTGCTGCTGCACATCTGCCTCTGCCCAGCTTGGGCTCTGCAAGGACCTGGAGACATGACAGGGACAGCTCCATCCACCTCCTCTGTCACCACTCAGGAAATCACTTGTTTTTAGTTGAGATTGTGCAACTGCACATGCATCTGAAGGTATGGGATCCCATTTAACGGGTTTTTTATTATGTATGTATAGGGAAAAACTGCATAAATTAAAAAAAAATGGAGGGTACTATGTGTAAGTAGCATTTCTACCTATTTCAAATATCCTGGGCACTTAGAAGCAAAAATAAAAACAGCCAAGTAGGCCACTCTTCTACTTTACAGAGGTTTTTTGGTTTTGTCCAGTTAGATCTTTGTTCCATCAGTCTGTCCACAATAGTCTTCTGAGATGTGCCACAACACAGCTCAACCTGGGGCCTCCTTAATCTGATACAGCAGAGTGGTGAAAATAGGCAAGGCCAGATGTTCAAATACCTCACTTTGGCAGCAAGAGAAGTGAATGGATAAGAGGTCAAGGGCCAGGAGAAGAAAAAAGGGAGAAAGGCCACAACTATCAGTAAAAAAAAGTACCCAAGCTCAGAAGGGGCATGGAAGCAAAATAATTGAGTCAAGGACCTCAAATGCCTCTGCTGCAGCTGGAAAGAGCTTAAGCCTGAAAGTCGGATTTAGATCTGTCACAATAACACTATGGATTTCAGATTGATTGAATTACAATTCACAGGTGCTCCTTGTTCCATGCATTTCTTCCTTCTTGCCCCCACAACAGGCTTTAAACTCCAGCACACAAGACAGATTTTAAAAGGTTATTCCTTGCATTCTCCTTAACACCACCAGGTCTCTGTCATATTTACAAACGTATTTTAGCACAAAGAGCCTTATGGAGGAAACCCAACTGCTGTCAGAGAGGGCTGTTTTGATGGACTGAGTAAACACGATATTTTAGTGACAGGTAATCTTCATACTGAACTGATTAATTCCAGAACACAGGAACAATGGCCTTTTTCATCTGCTGAATAATGCATGGATGGCATTGCCACTGGTAAGCAGCAGGGTTCCCGGTTAACGATAGAAATTCACACACCCAAGCTATTTTAATAAGCTATCACTGTTAAAGAAGTCTATTTACGTTATTCATCTTCAACATTTGCACAAACATGTCAACTGGGGAAGTGTGTGGGGGGAGGTAGGAGGGAAAAATGAGGTCATATTCATATACACTTTCTTAGCTCTTTAATTTATATAAGCCTGAAAATTAAGCAAAAAACCACCTCAATTCCTAGGGAGTGAAAGCACCATGACCATCACCTGAAACATGGATGATATGAACACAGTGCAAACAGAACATAGCAGAAGAGAAAAGCTAAGTCAAGGATTAGATGGAAAGCTGGGCATGGGTGGGTTTTGGCCATCAGGCTGCTCCATTGTGCCACTGGTCCCTTTGGAGCCAACTGGGCCATGGCATTGTCGCTGTCTCCCCATGAACCAGCCAAGAGCTCCCAAAGGGGCCAGACCTAACAAGTGTCCTGGCCACTCTGCTGTAATACACTGGGGTTTGGGACAGGGGCCACCAGTCCGGAGACTCAGGGCTGTTCCACTTGGATTAGGAATTGCAGGCAGCAAAAAGAAGGAATCAGCTCTTAATTGTGGGATCAAGGGTCAGATTGACCCTTAAATTTAAGTGTATTGTAAACTAGATGCTTAATGTCTTTTGTAGCCAATGGAGATCTAGTCAATGCTCATCATCTGTAGAAGTCCATTGTTGTCTTGCCTTCCAGCCTTCGAGTTCTTGGGAGTCAGAAATTTCATGTAAACAAAGCAATGTTTACAGAATTCTTTATCTTGTTTACATTCCTTTCTGTGAAAGGACAATTGATGGACACTTTCTAAGACCAGTGGAATTGAAGAGGTTGAACCTCAATCTTCCAATGTGGTCTCTTCTCTAGAAATCTATATAAGCTGTAAGAAAAATTAAACTTCCTCTTTTCCCACTTCGACTCCATGGTGATCACTGCATCTCCCTCGTGACAGCACCGCGTCACAGTCCATTGTTTTTGATCC
This sequence comes from Cettia cetti, assembly GCA_013401135.1. NCBI lineage: Eukaryota > Metazoa > Chordata > Aves > Passeriformes > Sylviidae > Cettia > Cettia cetti. The sequence continues at coordinate 18,398 of VZUI01037083.1, read as the reverse complement.
TACATAATATTGATCAGGAGATAAAATATTTTGCCTAAAAGAGGCATCTGGTACCATTAGAGTTTCTGGGATGTCCTGGCTAGCTCCCAGATACTGCTCCATAGGGGTGCAGTTTTCCGTAGATTTTGGGTAATGTTTGCTAGCCTCAGGGAGATATCTTGGATAAAAGAGGGCATTTAAAATGACATCAGATGACTATGTTTAGACAAATGCATGACATCCTTGACCTTCATTGACTATAACAGGAATTTGGACAGCTGGACATCTGAATCTGTGGGCTGAATCCCACTCAAAAATGTCAAAATCTCCTCATTTTCAGCAGAGCAGGCTATTAGAGGCCAGATTTTCAAGAAAGCAGCTCCTATTTTGGCGTCTGTTCAGCTGCAAAACTTGCAAGTGTGATCAAAGCAAGGCTGAGTCCCTCTGAAGGAGATGGGGGCCAAGCAGGGGAAGTCCACCTGCTCCCCTTCTCCTCATGCTCTGACTACTCCGTTCAAAGTAGAGGTGAAATCTACTCTGAGGACAGGCCCAGACCCAGGAGTACAATGTGTGTGCAGTGGATCCACGTGTGCACAGGAGGGGACATAGAACCACACATGGTCCTACATGACACTGAAACCTGCAGATCACTCTCCAGCCAACAACACTGATGGAAATATGATAATTGTTTCTTTTCCCCTACGTTGTCATTGCATCTCTTTTCTATTTCCCTCAGAAATAAAGTGGTTTTAAAGCAGGAAGAAAATTGGTCTACCCCAAGCAGTTCATCTCATGTGATTTCCATTTTATTTCATCATTTTGGATCTTGGTGCTGGTAGAGCTTCATCCCCAATGACCTCATACTTAAGGATTCATTTGTGTGGTAAGTATTGTTATCATAACATTCATTCCTTTAAATCATACTCCAAAATTTTGCTGCTTCTTAGTTGCCTGGAAGGGTATTTCTCTCCCCTTTTGGGGAATGCATCTCTGCAAAGTTACAGGAAGAGATTTCCTACCATTTGGAGAGTGGGGCTGTTCCCAAAAGAGCATAAGAATGGTGTATTTTTCAGGGCATGACTATTTTACTGCATAATAGTCCAGCGATGTATATAATTCTATTAGAAGCTTTGAGCCTTTATTTGTTTTATTTCTTTTGGCTTTGCAAATAGAAAAATAGGGGAAAAAATTACCCAAATCTTTGCTATGGGACATGCTGGAATGTATTAATGTATGTGGGGGTTGAGGAGTGCCCAGCTATGAGAGGAAAGAGTTGGAGCCCAGGGGCGGCCCCAGAATCACATTGTGAAATGTGTTTTTTCAGTCTCTCTGGGGACCAGTAATTGCACGCATCAGAAAAGCTTTAAGGTGACCAATGTAGAGGGTAATGGCTGCATAAGGAGATCAACTGGCAGAACATATTGAACTAATTTTCTTACAACCTCCCCCAAACTTTTCTTTAAAATTATTCCTGTTCTGTTTGCCGAGAAGCATGAAAAACTTGCCTGAGGTTTTCTGAGAAACCAGGGGAGAAGAAGGAGGAGAAATGGTGGTCAGTTAGAGAACCTTTTCTTCCTTTGTGACTCTCTTATCTCCCTTAGCTCAACCATAATTAAACTTTCTGTTGCACCCACTGTGCTGGTCACTAATGGCAAAATGCAAACAGACATCCCCCTCTACAGGGATTATATTCCAAAATTATAAGACCAGGGAGAATTGTTGCACTGTTAGCACAGCTGTGGTAAGCAATGGGGACTCTTAAAAAGTTATTCACCAACACTTCCAGCCAGCTTTTTAGCACCTGCAGACAGCAGGGTGTTTGCTCTTTTCAAACAAAATTTTGAAGGAGCTGATTTTGTCAGCGCTGGTTTCGGTTGTTTGCAGCGAAACACCGCAGAAGGGTGGCCTGGTTTTCAGCAATTTGTCCTCTAATACTCCAACCTCACTTAACCTGGCTCACTTTTTTTGAGTATCTTTTGAGCTCCCACACAGTCTATAATGGGATTTTCCCCATAGCTCCCTGCAGAACGCTACTCTGCAGTGATTTGGAGGAGCGAAGGAAGCGGGAGCTGAAGGAGAGCGGAAAAGGAAGCTATTTTGAGCACAAAGCCTCTAGGCAGATGTAGCTTGTGGAACTATCACATGCAGCCTGAGTTATTGGAGCAAATCAATACTAATTATTTTAAGGCCGAGGCCTTATGCTGGGGCTTCTCAGAGTGCTCATGGTGATCTTTTATTGCTTCTTTTGTAAATTTGCAGTGTGAGCTGTTATCACTGTGTGCAGAGAAAGGGTGCTCTGAGGAAAGTCCCACTGTTTAGTCTCACCATACTCTCCAGCACCCTTGTACAACCTCTGTCTGCAGCAGGGTGTGCAAACCCCAGTGAGGGATGGATTTCATGCTTTTAGTCCTTTGCAGGACGGGAGGTTTCCAAAACCTCTTGTCCTTAAAGATAGGACTGTGCTCAGATCTTTGCTTTAGGAGAAAATATTCCTTCAAGGCCCCCTCAAGTAGCCTCATCACAAGTGAGAACAGAAAGGAGTTTAAGATCCACAAACTCAACACTGGTGTTGCCTCAGAGCAGGAAGACTGAATGTTTCAGAAGCAGTGCAGCTGAGGGCACCTTCTCCACACTCTTCCATGAAGGAAGGTGCTTCAACCCCTTTACAATGGCAGCATTCCCTTGGCAATTGCCAAACTCATTTATTGAACACAGCTCATGCAATCTGCATCCTTAACTCAAGACCAGGATCCTATCAATGGTCCAAACTCTCCCTCCAATCAACACAGCTATTTATTTATTCACTGATACTGAAGATGAATTTTCAAGGGAAAATTACTCTTATCTGGCAATCAGATACCTAAAACTCTCAACCTAGTGGCTGCTCAACCCACACCTGAGGGCTATCCTGTGGTGAAGGCTGATGTTTCACATCTCAGTGCTGCCCAGCACAGCATCTGTGGGGTTTGGTGTTACCCATACCCCAAACAGGATCATACAGGAGAAGTGATCTGCAGCAGCCATCCCACAGTATTTTTTTTTTTTTTTTACCTCCAGAAGCTCCCATATTTCTTTTGCTGCCTGCTGATCTTGAAGAAAGAGGAGCTAAGAGGCAGAAGTGCTGTGCAGAGCCATTCCTGTGAGGGTCCTGGTCTGTACAGGATGAAGGAATGCAGCTGCATCTCAGCGCCGTGCTCAAGTAATCATGAGAACAGCAAAGCTGGCTTTGATGCATGACATGGGGCTGGGAAGGGCAAGGGTAGCCAGAAGGTCGACCATAAAAATCAGTGCAGTGGTATCCACCACCATTTAGTTTCTCCATTTTACGGGAGGGGTTATAATGTTTTTCTTTTTTAAAGGCTCTTCCCTACATTGATTTTATTTTCCATGATCCAGTGGCTGAACCGGGAAACATAAAATAAATTATCTGTTTCATTCTATGAGGTTTTTTCATACTTATGATTTTTAGAAGAAAAAATTTGATTATATTTCCAACGAAAATATTGATTTTATATGTAAAGTTTTGGTTTAGCAAACAATAGGGTGCAAGGCTACAATATCTTCAAAAACATTTTTCTTACACTTTTGGGGGTGAAAAACCTTGAAAATGTGTGATTTAGCCAAGTTTCAGTTTAACCAAAAATGACTTGTTTATAGTGAGTGAACTACTGTCTGAGAACTTGCTTCACGTAGCTCCATTCTCCACTAACCCCTTTTTGTCTTTTTAGATTTGAAATTCTTCAGGGAAGAGACTGACTTTCCTTTCGCACAGGGGAGAGCACTTTGAAGATAAAAATTGTTAGAGCAGTGCTAAGTATTGTGTAGCCTCGGAAGAATGTGTTATCAGCTTACAAAGCCCCTTTGAAAAGTAGCATACACTCAAAGACACTGACATCTGTCTGTAAAAAGAAAAAAAAAAAGGAAAAGAAAAAAAGAAAAAAGAAAAAAAGAGAAGTGCAGGTGGAGTTTACTGTCTGCTACATAACTTTCTCCTAGACCTTGACTGGATGAAACATACTGCAAGTGAGGCAGAGTTATTCGCAGTAACATCTACTCTTGATGAAACTGTTCTTAAGGATTCTATAGCAGCACACGGATGCCAAAGATTTCTGCATTCAGATCCATGAAAACCTCCCTGGGTCACAGCAGACCAGCCCAGACTGCACAAAGACATGACTCAGCAGATCAAGGTTTATTAACCAACAGCTGATCTTCAGGTGAGCCCACCTCTTCTGAGAAATTGAATTCTAGAAAGGTTTTTCTCATTGTCTCAGTGAGTATCACTGCAGCAAATGGAGTCACCAGCACAAACAGAGCTTTGGAGACTCAAGTGTGTTCTGTACTGTCTTTATAAGGGAAAATAACTTGTGATTTCTCCCTCCCTGGCTAAGCTGTCTTTCTGGAGGGCTGCAGGGAACTCCAGGAATAATGCCTGGTATTTCTTCATTCATGTTCATCATTCTGCTGTATTCTGGGTGGTGGGAGACAGACACTGATGGAAGAACTGGGACTATTTACCTGAAGGAGTTGCCCTTCCTGCCTCCACTCTACCATTGCTGGCTGTGCCTATGCCACAGCCAGGTCTACAGGCCCGTGTACCCAGGTTGCTCCACTTCTAGTCCAGTCAGTGCTGGTTTCCAAAGAAAAAACCCTGCCTGTACATTCAAAGCCAGAAAAAAAAATCCTCTGAAAAGAGTGAGACAAGCAATCAGTGCTGACCGGCTGTGTCCGTGGGCATGCACTCAAGTGTTGCTGCTCATCTCTTTGGAGACACCGTGAGTCAGCTGGGGCAGAGAGCCTGAGCAGCTGGGGACTCCCCTGGAGTGCTAGACAACTTTTTAAGGTCCTACAGATGCTTTAGAGCCTATAGGATTGAAGGGGGGATGGTGTTTTAGCCCACAAGGTCAGAGACCTGCTGTCCGTGGATCCAGTTGGTGATTTCAGACCTCATTGTGGTGCCCTGTGGTGCAAGAGAGGCTGTCTGGGCACCCAGCTCTGCTCCCAGCTCTGGGGACAGCCCTTGGAGTTGGTGACATGCCCCACCATGTAGCAAAATCTCACTTGGCCAAAACAAGAGGTGAGTCTGAAGGACAGAAACCCCACAGAGCAGACAGACTCCCTCCTTTCCCTTAACCTCCAAGACTGATTCTGCCAATTCATCTTCCAGAACTGCTTGGGAGCATGGGGCAGTCTGACCTTGCAGGTCAGCCACAGGACTGGGAGCCACAGGAGAGCTTGGAAAGGCACTAAAAAAGGAATTTTTCTTCAGAAACCCCCTAATTTCCCTATGCCTCTGGAGCACTGTTCTGCACCTCACATGGATGCAGGAAGTCCAGCTGCTTCTCCTACTCTTGAGACACTTGTGCATCTGCTTAAGGAGCTATTCAGACTAATTAAACCAGAGGTCCCTTCTACAGCTGTTGCAGAACTGCATCCACTTCTAATTGTTGCAAGAAGGCCACATTTCAGGCTTCTCCATGAAACAGAGCACAGCCTGTGCCTCCTATTGACCCCAGCTGCCTCCCCACCCCTGAAAAGTTCAAAGAGAATGCATAAACTCATCCACATGCAGGAATGTAGGAAAATTACCCATGAAATAAGGGCAAATACCACAAGCCATAAGCTCCCAGCTAGAGCACAAACAGTTAATAAATAGTTATTATTTTTGTTTGTTTGTTTGTTTAGTTTCAAGACTTTCATTAAGAGCAAACACATGTTCTGGGGCAAGATAAGAGCTGAATTTTCTCTGTGAAAAAGTTCATTAAGGTAATTTGTTTTCTGAGGACAACATAATTTATAAATTTTGCTCTCAAAAAAAAAAAAAAAAAAAAAAAAGATTGAACACTATCCCTACCAGACATATCTGCCCTCTAGAACTTGGTAGTCCTTTTCTAAACCTGGAGCAGTAAATTTGCCTAATCCAAACTGAGATTTAACTGGTGATTTGCCACAAAAAAGAGAAACCTTTTCAGCCTCTCAGAGTCACTCCCATCTTGCCTTGATGCAGGAGGGGATTTCAGAGCCATCACAGTGCCCATTTATTGACAGTAGGTTTTCAGAGTATCCCTCAGAGATGACAGCTAAACTGCCAACAGCTCTTTCAGTCACCTTCTGAACTTAGGGCTTTATATTCTTCTTCCTGACAATACATAATTTTTATGGGCTGCTTCGCAGCTGAAGACCCCAAAGCACTTTACACAAGGTCAGTAGCAGCACCTCATTTCACCAAAGAAAATTGCAGCACAGAGAAGGTGGAAACCCCAGACCACATAATCAGAGTCCCAAATAAAGGTAGGCAACTGTGGGACATAATTCTACTTGTTGGTTTGAGCCACCCATGCTGGTGCCCCACAAGGAGACCACAGGTTCAAGGTTACTGGAAGGTGTCCCCATGCCCCAGAAGACATTTTCAGGAGGTGTCAAATGTTCTTTGGGATATACAGGCACAGATTAGGGTTTTCCCCTCTTTTTTCAGGCCTTATTGCTGCACCACACTGACTCCGTGTGGTGTTGGCTGAGGGAAAACTATCCAGGAGAAGGAGGGATTGCTGAGATGTGTTCAGAGGGAAAAGACCAGTGAGCAGTGCTGTTCACATCATACTAATTATCTTTACCCAGAGCACATGTTCATGGCACTTACTGAACATTTCCAATTACATGTATTCAGATATTCATTTAAATGGGGGGGAAAACATCTAATTTTTGTAAAATGCACTCAACTCCTGTTGAGAGACAAAGTGGGAGTTGTGACACCAAATATGAAGGGTTACCTCTATTTATGAAATCCTAGCCTCTTGAAATCCTAGCCTCTTGCTGGTGTATCTTCATCCCAAATAACTTTTGAACCAAATAGAGAATTCCCACAAATAAAAAAAGAGATGAAACATTCCCAAAGCTTAGAAGTTCCTTCAAGTTTCATAAAAAGAAGCAGGCAGGTAGATGAGAGAGCTCCAAGCTGAAGGAAGGGTGGAGACCTCAAGGAGTTTTAGATGTGAGAGGAGCCAAATAGAGACATGCACACATAGGAACACATACAGCTCTCCCTGCCCCAGCTGATGGATAATCCTGACTTTGTCCCTGTGCCAGAGAATCCAAACATCAGACAAAGGCTGGAAAGGAGGCTGCTTTGATCCTGCCAAAGGCTGAATCACTGATCGCCTGTGGAATTTGCCCTCCTAAGGCTGGAACAAAGTCGTCAGATGAATGTGGGGAGGCAGGACAGTAGCAGCCACCTCCCGAAATTCTGCCCACGTCCTCCTGCACCCCTGGGTGGCTCACCTTGTCATTTGCTTGCCATGTTCTAGCTGCAAAAACTGCTTCCTTTAAACTGTGACTGTGGACTAAACCAGAAAGGGTGGTGTCGAGCCTTGAAGGGGCAGAGCTTTCCCACAGTGACACCTCCAGCCCATCTAACAGCATCAATTGGAGATGCTAATGAAACATGTCCTGTTAAGAGGGTAATCCCAAGGCTGCAGAGTTCCTAGGGTCCTGATGTCCATTGCTTTGCCCAAGGGGAAAACCAGCTTTTATCCCAGAAGCTCACAAAAGAGTGTGTTACACCAACCAGGAGGAGTTCCCCAAGGGTCAAAGACCCTAGCATGAACCCCTGTGCTTGCCCCTGATGCATCCTGTGCCTCAAAACATCAGGAGGTAGGGATGAACCAACATGGCCTCAGCCACAGAAACAATTCTAAACTTGCCACAAATTTACTTAGATGAGAGTGCTGAGGAGCCTTAAGCCCTCCTTTCCCCCTTGTTGGCACCACTGCACGCTCCCATGGTGAGGCAACAGTCCCATGGAGGTGACCTGCTCCCATTTCCCTTTGGAGCTGTGACCATCCCCAGACTGAGCTGCAGGAATGCAGGGGAGACAAAGACCTGTGGTGCTTTTTCGTAGCCCCTTCCAATATCTGTGCTGGGACCTCAAAGCATGTCCAGGCTCCCCATGCTTCCTTGGTCTGTAAAGCACCAGGGACTTGCAGAGCACTGAGCATACTCACAAAAAGGTATTTTGTGGTAGCCCTGAGAAACCAACCAGGTACTGGCCCATTGCACTCTGTGTTGTGGAAATCCCCAGTGACAGCTTCTGCTGCAGGGAGCTGTGGCAGTGGTGAATGTGATTCCAAACCCACCTCCCTGCAGGACACCATTTATCCAGCTGATGGGCAATGCTGCCCCCAGATCACAATTCTTAATTTAGAGAGTCTCTTCTGACATTTTGACTACTACGGCCTGATGCTCACAAGCTGTGCTCAGAGAGGGTGAAATTCAGCTCCTCCAATCACACCCAGTTTCTCTCTCACACTTTCTTTTCTTTCCTTCCTGATTCATTTAAAATAATCTATGAAAAATGTCACTGGTTTCCAGGAAAAGCACGGGTCTGACCAAGGCAAAAGTCAACCCCTTAATTTAAAACAGTTGGGGGGGGGGGGGGGGGGATAACACATTGAAGCTGCTCAGCTAATGCACAAACAGTTTGTAATTACAGGAGCAGGCTGAGAAAACAGGACCTACCTAGGGAATATTCTTATTAAATAAAGCAGAATTCTGTCACCTTCTTAATCATGAAATATTGATGAAACTGTAAGCAGCCCCTCTGAGGTTTTAGCCTTTGCCCTCTCCTTGTGTGTGTATATGTGTCCACACAAAGACAAAGGGGAAAAAAACATGCTCAAAGCCTACCCCTGGAGATGTAGAATTCTAACCAAGCTGCTCTGTGCCAGTGGATTTTGCTGAGCTTGCATGGGCATATGGATTGGGGAAATAAATAATTCTTCACTCGGCACAACCAGAAACTTCTTTTAGACTGAATGAGTAATGAAGGGGTGATTAAACAGAGCTGAGAAAGAAAGGATGTACTAAAGGGAGGACTGTCCCATGAATCAGGAGAGGAAGGGCCAGTCTTCCTTACTCTGATCCACCCTACGTGTTCCTGAAGCAGTAAAGGGCAATTGAACTCCAGGTACCCTGGAGTATCAAACCTTCCCCTGGCCTTATGAACACATGCCTGTAGCTGTAGGGCTTTTTCCTGGCAAAACAAGCAACACGATCTGTCTTCACAAGCCAAAGGCCAACCAGAGCAGCATTTGGGTTGCTGGAGCTCTGACCACTCCTGTTCTACTTCGGGAAGTGAAGGAGTCCCAGAGAAAGCAGCGCCCAAGACACCACAGCTGTGAACTCCAGCTGGATGGACTCAATATTCACCAAAAGCCACATCTGGGGACATCTGGAGCTGGGACAAGTTCCCACTGGCCCTTGGTCTTGGAAGGTGCTTGAGATGCTACAGCTAGAAGGTTCACTCCACCCATCCTTTGGGCTACCAGAAGCTCATCAGGCACTCAGCAGAGGAGCGAGTCAGCTCCAGGCAGCACCACAGCTCTCTCACCATTTAGCTCATGCCTTGGCACTGCCAGCTGCAACCATCAATTTTCTGGGGGGCCTCAGCAACAGGAGCCCAGAAAAGCCCTGAGGGGGAAGAGCCAGGGACTATGAATAATGTGGGTGAAAACAAGAAGTGTAGGGAAGAAAAATCACAGGCAAATTTTCATCCCTTCACACTCCTCTGTGCAGTGGGAAGGGACAGAAACTCTTTTCAACCCAAAATAACTATTCTCCATTCCACTTCTGTGACTCAACTCCATGGTCCTAACCGAGACAAATAAATAAAGAAAAATGGGAGCATCCCAGAAGGAGAGAAACAGACATTAGGAACAACCACAGGCAAGAACTGGGAAGCCAGTTCATGGATCCCAGTGATGGATCCCAAAATGCAGACCCTTGTCTGAGCCTGAGTTTTATTATCACTTCTGCAAGGGTGGACGAACAGGGCTGAGGAAAGAAAAATAGATGGGAAAGAAAGACTGACCACAAGAATAGGCCAGGAACAGCAGTTGGAACATGAGGGTATTGGGTCTTCTCCGGCAAGGAAATATCACGATTGGGAGTAACTGGAAAAGGGAACTGGGGCCAGGCTGGCTGGAAAGCAAGGGCAGGAAGGATCAAAGCACTAGAGGAGAAAGGAGGACAAAGAGGGGGAGGCTGCAATGGCTTAGGGAGGGAGAGATGCATCAAGCAGCAGGGGAGCCTTCTCTCTGCCCACTGCTGTAATGGGGTCTTTGTTCTGCTCCTTTCATGTCCGCGCACATCCCGGCCCATGGGCAGCCGACAGGAGCTGAATCAATCATCCCTGGTCCCAGCGGAGGGCAGGGCGTGATTGATTTGCTCTCCCTGATGGTTGGCTCTGAAAGGACACGCTCTCATTACAGTTTCTTTCTGGGTACCGTTCTTTACTCCCGGTCTAAATGCTGCAAAACCTCCCACCTCCACCACGGGGTGATTCGGTACCACAGTTTCCTTCCAACTCCCCGAGAAAGCTGTAAAAAAACCCCAAACCAAACCAACACAAAAAAGCAAAACCCTACATTACTAAAAACCCAAACCAACAAGACATATCCTTCAAATTTAAAACCTGCTGCTGAAACATAAAGCTGAGGCTGCGGCCATGGGTGATTTTAGCGCTCATCTGCTCCAAATTCCAGTCATGCTTGTCACACTCCCACAGCCTCTCTCTAATTGTCAGGCACAGCCCTTTGTATTCCTAATCACCCCTGAAAAGGCCTGGCTCCCGTGATCTGGTGGCACCCTGGGGTGGCAGCCTGTGGGGCCGGGGTAAGGAAGGCAGCCCCGCTCCTGCTCTGGCACGCTGCAGGCTGCCAGCTGCTCCGGGAGGATGCTGCAGGGGACAGAGATGGCCCCTAGTGACCAGAGAGAGAAGGGGACACCCTGCCCAAGGGCAAAAGCTGGGACATGGAGGCAGGTGGCTCTTGGATGCACATTCAGGAGCAGAGAGGGGGTGGTGCCACCCAGCTCAGGTCCATCTGTGTCACCAAGGGTGAAGTCAGTCCTTCTGGCTGAGCTTATGTTTTATTTTCTGCAATGGATAGTGCTGCTGATGGGTCAAATATACATCTGTGGGAAAGGAGTATAGATTTCAAGAAGTTTTTCCCCTCTTCAGTGTAGCTGGATCATCCCACTGATTCCAGATGTGGGTGGAGGCAATGCTATTAGCTACCAGGGCCATTGAAATGTTAAGCAGACAGTTTATCTGCAGGATTTAATTATTCATCATTTTAAATTCTCCCCACCTATATGTTCATGTACCCTTCAGCCACTTTTACTTTTAATCAAATCATCCACAACAATGCTATGTTCTCCCTTAAGTGCTGCTCGTAGAAACATGGAACAATTTCAGCTGGAAAAGATCCTTAAGATCATGGAGCAATGAATGATGCTGCTCTCCAACCCATCCCCTTGCTCACCGAAATGCATCCGATGAGGTGCAACTCAGCTACATAAAATGGACTGGGTGCTGAGGAGAGTCTGGCAATTCAGAGCCAAACAAATTGCTTCAAAAAAAAGTCCTGCAGACACCCAAATCTTCTGCATGGATTGGCTGGAAGAGAGAAGGAGTCTCAGAGAGAGGAGGCTTTCAGGACCAACTCATCTGAGAAGTGGCTGAGAAAACCAAAGTGTCTGAGTTATAGCAACAGCAAAATAAGGCAATCACAGTGGGATTGAAGCATGTTGGAACCACCAGACACTAGACAGACTCTGGTAGTGATGTCCTTCTGAGCAGATCCTTACAACAACCCTGCTCTCTTTCTGGACTGAGGAGTGGTTGTCATAGCAGGTCTGTGCTGATGCAATCTCATTCAAGTATCCAGCACAAAACATTCCCTGGTTTCAGCACCTGATGGGTTAAAAAAGCATTAGCACAGCCCAGGCTTCCACAGGCAGTTTGCAGCTTAGCTGTTAATTTGGAAATGTCTCAACTTCACCTCCAAGTTTTGAAACTTTGCCATGCCTTTTCATTAAGCTGTGTTTTCCTTCTGGAAACTACCACATATCTGTATGCTAGATCTTTACAACAAAGCCCAAAGGGTTTTATACTCTTCAGTGAGTGTTCCTAAATATTCCCAGCTCACTTTACTAGGAAAAGCTGCTTCTGCTGGCTGCATTTACTGCTTATATAGGCAATACATTTTCCAGATTTTTTCCACTTTCCTCCTTTTTACTAGAGATGTGCTCCAACATGAGAACAGACTAAGCTGAGGCAGAGGAAATGTTGGCCCAGTAGTTTTACAGCAGAAGTTTCTTTGGAAATCGGCGCAGAACTCTGCACAGACAATAGGAACAGTATAAGTTTGTTTAACTCCAGCCTTGCTTCTAATAGCAGCATCCAGTGGATGCCATAAATATCAAGAAGTAAAACACCTACTTTCACAAAAAAAAGAAGAAAAAAGAAGTAAAAGAAGAAGAAAAAGGAAAAGAAAAAGATCATATAATAGTATAATACTAATAAAGATATTATTCTGATTTCATCTTGTACTCTATGTCAAGGTGGAGCAAGGGGCAGCTGTTCCCTGAAGGGTATCCCCAAGACCAAAGGAGACACAGCAAGATACCAGCTACAACATACCTTTGAAACACCATCCTAAACACAACTCTGAAGTCACTGCTTCCAGACATAGATTTTCAGTCACCTTTAGCACAGCTTTCCTCTCTCTTTCTCTGTCTGCTTTGCCCTTGATCCAATAGAGCTGCCCAGGTTTGTACCAGCTCAGATCTAGGGTATCCAGCCCTAGATCTTCTGGGATTTTATGCTGGTTTAGAAACCAGAAATAACACCAGGTAACAGTTCCTGCTGCACCAAGTCCTACACAAACATAATAGATAAGAGATAATATCTGAAAAGGTCATTAAAAGAAAAAGGCCCCCTGTACACACTGAGCATCTGAAGAGTGTCCAGAGGAGGGAATGGAGCTGGAGAAGGTTATGGAGCACAACTCTGATGAGGAGCATCTGAGGGAGCTGGGGGGGCTCAGCCTGGAGAAAAGGAGGCTCAGGAAGTGAGACCTTTCTCTCTCCTACAATTCCCTGACAGGAGGGTTCAGCCAGGTGGGGGTTGTTTTCTTCTCCCAAGTAAGAAGCAATAGGACATTAGGAAATGTCCATGAGTTGCACCGGGTGAGATTTAGTTTGGATAGCAGGAAAAACTTCTTCACTGAAAGGGTTGTCAGGCATTGGAATAGGTTGCCCAATGAAGAATCACCATCCCTGGGGGTATTTAAAAGCCATGTAGACATGGCACTTGGGGACATTGTTTAGTGGTGAATATGGTGGTACTGCATTAAAAGTTTAACTTGGTGGTCTTGGACTCCTTTTCTAACCTTAAGGATTCTAAGATTCCATGATTCTAAATGAATCAGGGGATGACATTACAGTGACCTTGAGATGTCTGATGGAACATGGCAGAGTGTTGCAGGTTGGGTGTCTGAACACCACACACTGATTTTGCTTTTACAGCACTGCTTAGGCTTGTATTTCCACCCTAATGTACTAAACCCTTCTGTGGTTCTTTTAATAACACAAATAACCTCAAAAAGCCCCATTTGGGAAACCTCTGTTCCTTGGGTAGCCAGTGACAGTTCAATGATGTTGCCCTAAATTCTCCTCTGGGCAAACCAATCACTGTCATGAAATTGTTATCTTTTTTCCTGTCTTTTCTGCCTGTTCCCCATTTGACACTTTTCACAGTGACAGTCATCAGCCTGTGTATAATATAATCAAAAAGCTGATTCTGGCTTCAAGACATTCCAGAAAAAAAAATTCACAGCACCCCATATTAAAATGCAGCCTCTGTCCTGCACCTTCCTGCTAGGTAATTTTTGCTCCTTCTCTCCACTCCATGTTCTTGGATTTAGAGGATTTAGGTTTGTTTCTGATTTTTTTTTTTTTTTTTTTGGTACTATCACATTATCCCATGTTTGCAATAGTAAAACCACATTATAAAAGCAGCTGATATTGAACTAATTTTATCACAAGGCTAGTAATAAAGTTTAACACCAACTATAATATTGTTGTACACCAGAAATATTGCAACAGAACTGTAATATCCTGTTAAATTCATTTTCCATCCAACACCACAAGATCTGTTGAAAGATGTTAGAGGTGAAAGGTTTGTAGATTTTTAATTTTCTTCTTTTTTTTGGCTTTAGTTTTGCAAGACACTATAAACGTTTAAATTTCATAAAAATATACACCACAAGTTTGGCAGTAATCGTTCCAGTGACACATCTAAAGCCTTCATTGTCTGAGAAGTAATGTATGGCCAGTAGCTACCCTGCAAAGCAAAATACATCATTAGAACCAGCTCATAGAAAGGAAGAGGTACTTTCAACATGGCCCCCATTACTGCAGCATCTTTACCCTTCCTAAAGCTTTATATATTTATTCTTAGGCACCCCAGGGAATTAGATGCAATTATCCTTTTCTTCTTGGGCAGAGAAATGGGTAAAACGTTAAGCAGCTTGCCCCAGGTGACACAAAAAGTTTTATGATACTTCATGAGTCTGAATCAGCATCCCTGGCACAGCAGCCAGGCTCCCATAGGAGGAGAACATGGGCGACTAGAAATTCTTCTTTCTGCCATCAGTCCTGTCTGAGAACACCAGCCACTTTCTACTGCCTCCAAGAAAGGTCTCAGCCACCTATAGGAATGCACAGGATTAATTAAAAGCATTCTTTTAAACCAATTAACTCACACTGGTAGCAACCCTTGTGTAGATACTCTCAGTGGATTTAAACCTATTTTTTTAAATTCAGTTTAACTTGAGGCTCTGCATTTGCCAGCTGTGTCCCCAGCATCTTCTGCATCTTTCAATTGCTTCTGTTCTTAAACCAATTTTAATTAAGCTCACGCACTCTGTGTGGTCAGATCCCAAAGGGGCTCTAGGAAGGCAGGCAGAGACAGTAGGAAAAAAGAGTACAGGTTGATTCAAGGTAATCCCTGGTTCTGCAGCCCAGCTCTTGGCAGGTACCAGATGTTTTAAATTCAGTATATTTGGACATTGAGACCCCACTCCTGTCCTGATAATCATGGTCTCCATAGGAATTACCCTACTCCGTAAAGACTGCCTTTGTCCAAAGTAAAAGCAAGACAGAAAATATGAGTGATGGTTAGCAGTTTGCTGCAGAAAAACAGCAACAAGCAGGAGAGCTGATGTCTCCCAATGGTCAGTGCTGCTGCTCTCAGCCTTCCTCCAGAGCAGGGCTAGAGGTGACCTGGGGACAACGCTCAAGGCTGGGCTTTTCAAGGTGATCCAGCATGGAAACCAAAATATGTAAGCACGCCTGGCATGGAGTCAGCCCCAAAGGCACAGTATTTATGGGAACTGTCCATGTCTCTAAACAAGCTAAAAACCACAGAGGAATGGAGAACTGTAGATTTCATTGACCATTCTCTGATCTAAACACATGCACTACACATTAAGCAAGATACCTCAGGAAATATTTTTAAACGTGTTCTGACCTCATTAAGAAAAAATTGGAGGACAAAATATCACTTACCCATAAACCTTTTCTCTCTTTAAAAGATCATTCAGTATTGGGTTGTGTTGTTGTTTTTTTTTTTTTTAATTTGTTAATGTACGTGCTAAGGAGACAGTGGACTGAAGTGTAGAAAGCCCCAATCCTTCCTGAGCTCTAACCCACTCTTTTCCATCTCCCTCTAACTAGCTGAATACTTCTAGATATTTTCTTTTGTGTATTTTAAGCCCCCAAATCTGCAACTCAGTGTTGCTTCCTGTATGGCCATTCTGGTTAGCACAAAACAGAAATTACAACACAACCCTTTTCAGATAGGATCGTCCTACAGTTACCAAGCATTTTCTTAAGATTTCATCCTCAAAATGTTTTTAAAAATAACTTCTCCTGCAGTATTGGGCCATTTGTGTTGTGATTGTGATCAGCTTGAATAGCCAACAACAGGGGATAGTCTCCAGGACAGTGTTGTGTGCATGTGTGCATAAGCATCAAAGCCACAATCAGTGGCTGCCTAATATGTTCTGCTGCCTAAAATAATTTTGCATCTCTAATAGGAACTGTAGCCTTCACAGGAGCTTCTTTTTAGGTCATTGAGGCTGTAAGGGGAGAAAAATAATAAGTCATTTGACATCCACTATGAGAGGCTTTGCATTGTTCATTAATTGTTCCAGAAACTAGGAAACTTGTCAAAGTGTAATATAAAAGGGTAAGGAAAGTATTTAGGGGCCCATGAAAATCTGGAAGAAAGAAGAGAATCAGAAAAAAAAGTCATATGCATTGCAAGAAAACCAGATAGCAAGAAGGTTTTCAGAGACCAGGTGACAATATATTAGTGGCAGAAATTCCCATGGCTAGTTTCCAGCAGCAGCTCAGGAATATGAGAGGGTCTGTTAGATGGGAAAACACCAACCACACAAAAGCTTCATTGGAAGTGGAGGGCAGGGAGACAGCAGGAGTGAGTGGTGAGGGCAGCTGGTGAGTGTTTGTAGGAGGCCTCTGGGAAGGAGGTGGAGGACCAGCAGCCTCCAACAAAATGTGACAAGAGCCAGGATGTCAGGGAAAGGCTTCCCAGTGAGGGGATTTCCTCCCTTCTCACATCCTTTGTAATGCACTTTGTAATGCAGTGACAATTAGATATGAAAGGGACCTTCCTGAACTGCTACAGGTTTATGTGTGTTCTGCAGAGGTGAAAATAATATCATAAAGGAGACATGGATAGAAATAAGTCCACTTTAAGCATTATCGTTCTGTTTGTATTGGCAATAAAAGCCATTATTTTCTTTTTCTCTGTGTTTACTCTTCTACTAGTATAATTCTTTACTTAACTTGTCTTAAACTACCCTTGATTTGCACATATTTAAATGAGTAAGACCTTTTACATTACTCCCTACAGAGGAGCAGTAGTGATTTACTCCTGCTAATATTTTTGATCATACCCATAAAGGTAAAGTCAATCCAGCTTGAGGGTGGCTGTGTGTTATCCTATAGTGGAGCCCAAGGGAGGTTTTAAAAAAAGGAATATGAGCCTGTGAAACCAAGGCACAGAATTTAAGGCCAGAAGACACTGATAAAATCAGTTTATCTACCAAATAGCATAGATTTCTAGAAATGCTCCAAAGTAAGTCTCTTAGGACTACAAAAGACAACTGTAATGGAGCTGGAAAGTGAACCCAAACACACAAGCCCCACTGCAGCAGGTGATCTGCAAGGCCACAGTTCAATTCTCCTGGGTGGAAGCAAGTCAGGCATTTTCTTTATCTCATTGAGGGACCATTTGCTTTTCCTGTGTCTCACATGACTGACCTGGGACCATGCCCTCAAGCAGGCGTAGAGCACAAACTGATTGAAAGACTTGTGCAGGTGGCCAATGAAAAGCTCAGCTGAAAACTCCTCTCTGCAAGAAGATACTGAGGGTCACTTCTGCTGGAATCATCACTTCTGATGGCATATCTTGTTTGTTCCTCAATGCAACAAAACAATGCAAAACCGTTACCTGGGTGGTTAAATTCATGCTGTCCTCTTCTGAATTATTTATTTGTAAGGTTTCACACTCTACTGCCACCAGACAAGTAAATGTTGGGTTTTTTCAAAATAATATTTACTTCTCTATTCTTTAGTTACTAGAAGGCAGTTTCTGAGTTGCCTTGATAGTGTGTTCTCCCTCCTTCAGCTGCAAACCCATGTTCTTCCCCTTTGCTTCTTCCAACCCATCTTTGCCATTTGACTTTTTTCATCACTTTGTGTGGATGGTGCCTTAACCTGAGAGGCTCATCAGTTCTGCCTTAAATGCTTCAAGTGGCTTTTGAAAGTCAAATCAACTGCCCATGCACATGAGCAGAAGAAGCTTAGCAGAAAGGCAAGAGTGAACTGTGAGAAATAAGGAAGAAAACCCCTTATCCACTGTAAGCTCCTGCCATTCCCACTGGCTCCAGACACAACCATGGGGCAGAGGTACCTGGGCCCCATTCAGACTCTGTGCTGAGTTTTCTACAGCAAGATTCCACCAGGAGAATGTAGAACTTAATTTATCTTCCATGTTTACCAAGCTGTCTTCTGGGGACATCCATAATGATTCTGTTTTTATCTGGTACCCGAGGAGGACAAAGGCGCAGTGACGTGAAGGAAGATACATTAGCTGTCAGAAGACAGGTAACACATCTTGCTAACATACTCTGTTCCATTTTCCCCCAATAGCCTGAGGCAGTGTTTTCCTTTTAAAAATATCCTATCAGCTCTGACAGATGGATTAAGGCTTAAAAGCATCAATATTTTGGGAAAGTAGTACCTGCTAGCAGGCTAGATATAGGTTTGTCATTCAAGAGGTTTTATATTTCCTATTAGGTCCCTTTCCTGAAAAGCAGCAACCATTTATTTTAAACTTTACTTACTGGTAGAGAGGTTTTTTTGGTTTTTTTTTTTTTGGTTTTTTTTTTTTCTCTGTTTTGTTGTGGGGTTTTTTGTGGGGTTTTGTTCTGTTTTGTTTTGATTTTTGCTTTGGGGTTTGGTTTTTTGTTTTTTTTGTTTTTTTTTTTTTT